>WBMW01006002.1:101810-126846 GCA_013396635.1 Penelope pileata | reverse complement strand
CTTCATCCTCCACGAAAACTGCGTGGGAGTAGTTTCTCTTCCCTGTGTAGTTTTGCTTGGGTGGAGCTCGGGCAGTGAGTTGCAGAGCAATGAGTGCCCAACAGCGTCGAGTTTTGGGGTTGTTCTTTTGTCTTTTTTTCTTTTCTTTTTTTCATTTTCTCGAACACATAGTACGTTCCCTGTGACAGAGTCAGGGAGCAGCAAGACCAGGAGAGGATGACCACAGCACAGGCAGTGACTTTAAGGACCAGGGCCCAGTCCTGCAGCATCCAGCAATGGCCCCAGCCACAACCAGCAGTGGGAAGAGGTCCCAGATCTATCCAGGGAGTAGGAGAAGCAGGAGATCTTCGAGGCCCCTTCCAACCCCAGCCATGCTATGATTCTGTGATTCTAGGATGCTATGAGATGGGGCTGGACACCAGGCTGGAAAGGCTCCAAGGTCCTTCCAGGAGACAGGACCAGAGCTGAGGCTCTAGGATGGGTCTGAGCTCCAACCAGGAGATCAAAGCAGGGGTTGAGGAAGCCCCGGGTAGGGCTGGGCAGGGCCATGAAGGTTCATTAGTGCCCTCAGGACGCATCAAGGCATTGTGGATGCTGCTGGTTGCCTGCTGAGGAAAACATTCAAGCACCTGATTTCCAGAGCTCTCAGAAGTCCCACTAGCAGTCCTGCTCTGGAGACATCCTGAAGGCGATTGAAAGAAGGGAGAGTTTTAGTGCCACACTGAAACGAACAGCACATATCCCCCATGAATGACAGAAAACGTCCAGAAGAAAAAGACAAGAAGGGACATTCTTGCTTTACAGGAGTATGGGTTTCATTCAAAGCCTTATGAAGTCCACACAAAGCTGATTTCAGGGAGGTCTGAATCCAGCTAAAACACTCATTTTCCAGCTCAAATGGAATTGAATTGGAATATTTTCTCCCTATACTTTCTCCATTCCTATTCCTAGAAGAGAGCAATGACCTCAGGGAGCCTGGGAATGAGCCTGGAGAAGAACTTTGTTCCCCAGCTGTGGTGACAGCAGCAGGACAGCCATTTCCAGGAGATGACAGTGTCACGTGTGCAGGAAGAGGACCTTCCTCGACGCTGGCCAGGCTCAGGGTTCCTCGGGGGCCACCAAGCCAGGCAACAACGTGCTCTTCCCAGGAGGTGGGGGAAGGCCAGAACTGCCCTGTTATGGCATGCTGGGAAGCTGTGTCCCACATGGCAAGTTGAACATGAGCCAGCAGTGTGTCCTGGAAACCAAAATGGGCAACGGTACCCTGAGGTGCACCAGGCCCACCCAGCACTGGGAAGGAATTGTTCCACTCTGCCCTGCCTGGTGCAGCCTCAGCTTGAGCACTGAGTGTGGTGTTGGGCACCACAACATCAGGACATAAAGCTGTTACAGAGTGTCCAAAGGGGGGCTACAAAGATGGTGAAGGGTCTAGAGGGCAGGAGGTGTGAGAAGCTGCTGAGGTCCCTGGGTTTGTTCGACCCAGAGCAGAGGAGGCTGAGGGGAGGCCTCATGGCAGCCTACAGCCCCTCACAGGGAGCACAGGGGCAGCGCTGAGCTCTGCTCTCTGGGGACAGCGACAGGGCCTGAGGGAATGGCATGGAGCTGTGTCAGGAGAGGGTCAGGTGGGGGTTGGGGAAAGGTTCTTCACCGGAGGTGGTGGGCATGGAACAGGCTGCCCAGGGCAGTGGTCTCGGCCCCACATTGCTGGAGTTCAAAGAGCGTTTGGACACTGCTCTCAGACACAGGGTTTGGATTTAGGGTGGTGCTGTGTGGAGCCAGGAGCTGAACTCGATGATCCTTGTGGTCCCTTCCAACTCGAGATGTTCTGTGATTCTGTGATGCTGTCATTCCATGTTTCTCTGATTAGACATCTCCATGCAAAGCCCAACCCTGCAGGGCTGCCCAGAAGGAAATCCATGGCTGCTTCTATTTCAAAATAGTCTGGGCAAATGCTAGCTGATCTTGTGGGTGGTGGAGGGGATCTTGAGTTTAAAGAAGTGCAGATTTCTGGTGAAATAAGGGGCACCTCTGGGCTAGCGGTGGGTCTGAAACTCCCCAGCCCATGCTGGATCTGTTAGCAGCATGAAAGACCGTTCTAATTGTATTAGGGAAAAGCAGAAAAATAATCAGGAGGACAGAGTGTCTCAGGGGACTGGCAATAAGATGGATCATGTTACTGCCATGAACTGAATTCCAATTAGTTACATCCGCTTTTAATTATTATTATTTATACAGAACCTAAAGGCAGTCCACAGATTATCCAAAAATGCATGGACTGGTCTGAAAACCTCCCTCCCCCCAGTAGCGCTGGTCGTGACAAACACACAGTCACGCTGCCGGGACTGGATCACACTGGTTGCTCCAGAAATTGCTGATTGATGTCCATCTTGCTGCATCTCTACTTTTCTCAATCTTTGGAGGAAAAATGGGGAAGTGGGTGACTGCGGTCAGAGTTTCGCGTTGAGCGTTTTTGGTGGCTCGAGGAGTTCCTCCTCGCCTCCTGCATTCGGTTCCTTTTTCCCCCTTGTGCCACCCTGTGAGTCATGCAGACACCCAGTCACAGTCTGCAGGATCAACCAGGTCAGTGAACTGGTAACTCAAAAAACATAAAATCAATGCTATTTTTAATCATAGTCAGTGAACTTCTCTGCTCACATCCACCAGAGATGTGGGCCTTTGCTAAGAGTGTGATGGAGGTCAGGGGGGAGTGATAGAGCGATGTCCACCAACCTGCTTTGCTGCCAAAAGCCATCTTCTCTGACACTGCAATCTCTCTTTTCTTGCTGAGAAAAGCCAGTGGTCATGCTTAGTTGTCTGCTGCTATTTGAAGTGCTTCCCAAAATTCATGAAACAGGAGGAATTTTTTCACCAAAAGACATTATCTGGGAAATGTTAAAGGATACACTACACAACTACTGCCTGCTTAGTCCTGTAGATACCAAAAGCAATGTGGGAAATGATTTTGCATCACTTATTTGCAATGAAAGAAGCCAGGCTAATGGGGCAGATGGAATTTACTTTCAGACTTTCTCATTCTCTGTACGTGCACCATCACTTTCACATCTCCCATACAAAACACATTTCTATTCTCTGTTGCCCCTGCATGGGAAAATATGCATTTCCAAATTCCTATAGAAGCCACATTTATCACTTGCATAAACATAAATCAGGAAGTTAAAGCAACAAAGTCCACAGACTTAACCTGGGTGAGGGGAAGAAGACTTTGGGTGGGATTTCTCACCCTTTTGGTCCTCCTTATGATCTCTAGGGAATGGGGAAGGGAAACGTCTACTAAGAACAGCTGTTCCCAGCAGGAACATATGCATATACACAAATGCACAGTGATTTCTAGCAGGATCTGTGGAAAACACAGAATTACCTGCAGGAAAAGTCTTTGGGATGCTTAAGGTGAAGTGCAAAATGGCGACCTAGGAGGAGCGTGAGAATGTCCTCTAGCTCAGTGGACAGAGCAGCTCCCCTGAGGACACTTGTCCACCCTGGGACAGAGTGCACTTATACCATCTCCTTAAATGATCTTTTCTCACCTTCTACCATGGGAAAATGAACTCATGTTCTCTGTTACAGAGCTGGGTCTCCCTTTAGAGAATCCAGATCCTGCCTTAAGCTTTTTGCCAGCAGTGGTATTTCAAATTGCTTTTATGTATTATTTGGATTCAACTGAGTGAGAAGCATCTTGAAGGAGAGATTTCCTCCGTCTCAGGTGTACCGTCACTGATGGATGTCCTGCTTCATTATATCCCCTATAGGACATCAGGGCAAGGAGCTGAGGAAGTGAGCTGTGGCACTGCTCAGCGTGGGTTTGGTAGCCGTCACCTCTGAGCTGCTCTCGCCTCTGTAAAAGGCTGATGCGCAGCTGAGGAGTTCATTTTCCCAGTGGACCTGAGGAAAGGAGAAGCTCAGCAGCAGACAGCAAGACTAAGTGCATAAACAAGAATTTAACCCTTGCTGAGGCTGATGTCTGTGAGATGACCATGGGGAGATGCTTCTGTGAATGGAGCTGCTTCTTCGCCCCTTGGGAAAGTGGGGAGAGGGCACAGGGGACTTGCACATCAGATCCTTTTCAGGTCAGGGGGTGGCTCTGGGTAAGCTTCCCTTCTGTCCCTGGAGCAACGCAGCAATGCAAATGCTGCAAAGTGGAACAGTTTATCTCCTCCTGAAAGCAATGGCTGCCTGCACGCTTGATTCAGCACAGGTGGAGCAAGCCCAGCAGCCATGTCTGTGCCTTTCAGAGCACAAGTAATGACTGCACAAAAGGTTAATTCTTCTTTTAGGGGGGATTAGTCCTTTGATACATACAGAGCCTTGTTTTGCAAGTCCTGTAGCTCTTGCTTTGGCTTAGCTGGCCAGGAGCAATACCCAGGTTTTGACACCTGATCGCTCATCTCAACCTCACCAAAAACATAACTACCCCTGGGTAAGTCCTGTGGTGCCTCCGTTCACCTTCCTGCTTCTCCCTGGTTGCTTTGGGGCTGAGGCTGCCCAGCAAAGCAGAGCTTTGCTCTCATCTGGGGCATTCTGGCAGTCACGAAGCTAGAAATGAAGAATGATAAAGCCAGTTCTTATGTGCTTATCTGAAAGTCTTCCTGTGCCCCTAAGCTTACAGTGGAGAAATCAAGTGCTTGCCTGGGAGGGCTGCATGCACTTGTTGGTTCAGCAGCTGAAAGAGACACTGGGGAAGCCCTCCTGGCACAGAGATAAGGCAGCAAATGTCTCACACCACCTTGAGCCCAGCAGGGTTCATTTAGCTCAGCTCAACACATTTTATTTTATTTTTTTCCTAGAGTGGGAGCGCAAAGCCAGATGTACGGCCCTGGGAGGATGTCACTTCCTGAGTGACCTTGCTGAGCTGCACCCAGCGGGGCAGAACTCATTGCTCAGTGATCACAAATAACCTTTGGTTGCAACTTAAAAGTCTGCAGCTTGCTCCCATTACCAGTGTGGAAGATCATGTGTCCCCAGAGACTTTATCCCAAATGCACAGCAAAAATGTAAAGAACTAGAGATTTAGGGCCTTAGCACCACTGGTAACCATCACACAGCCAAGGTTTATTATCTACCTGCAAGAAAAGTGCTGTTCTCTGTGTTCTTATAGCAATCTGATCAACGTAGATGTGATGAATTGACATTTTGATGTGTTGTATCAACATTTTGAGGTGATACCTCTAAAAGGACTTTTAGGGGTCTGGCACTGGATAAGAGTGACTGGTCTCTAACAGCACAGGGGAGGAATCAAGCGATGGTTTCACGGTAGAAGTAATTCACAGGGCTCCAACGAGGACATTGCTGAGTGTGGAGGAGCCTCTGGACAAAGAGAACTCAGCTCTGGGGAGAATTGAGGCTGGGCAGGTTTGTGACGGAGATCTGTAAAGTCACAGGTGATACAAAGAAAGTAATCAGGGAATTAATAACCTTTAACTCATACAGTGTGTCAGTGATGGAGTATGGGAACATGCCAGCTCTCTGAATCACCAGAGATTGTGCAACTCTGGTCCCTGCAGTGCTGTTTGCATGGAGAGCCTATGGGAAGGAGCCTATAGGAAACCCTCTGTGGTCTGGCACCCTCCTCCATTCACACATTTTTGCTGTGTGCAAATCCTCCTCCAGGAAATTGAGTATTATCGCTGCTGCTAAATTACTCTGGAAAAAGAATATTTAGTGCAGATTATTGCTTGAGAGAATAACAGGGCTCGATGCGTGAAGCAGCACAGAGATCACATCCAGCACAGGCAAGGACACATCCCTCCCATCTCACTGACCTCTCTGGGTCCTTCCTCAGCACTGGGCAGCTTTTCTCAATTTTGTTGGCAGCTTTTCAGCTCCTCTCCTGTTACAGATTGCCACTGCAGGGAGCTGACCTCAGGCTGCATCAGAGGTAGAAGGGAGGATGAGTCCCACGTTTCTTCTGGCTTTGGCACATCACTGCTTATGTAGGGTGGGATGGTGGGATGCCCAGAGCCGTGCCCATGGGATCAGCCTTGCCAGTGGTAGCACAGGGCTGGACATGTAGCCACCACATTCCTGCTCTCAGCCCAGTTCTTCTTCCTATTCGCACCTTCTCTTCAAGCTTTGGAGTCTATGGAAAAAGTTGTCCTTGAAAATGAGCCAGGACACACCCCTAGGGGGTCAAGGTACTGTCCTGTCTAGGGATAATGCTGTAATAAAGGCAACCTTTCCGGCATCAACAACAGGACAATTAAGGAACCTGTAATTTCCAAGGGTCCTTACAAACACATCACTAATCTTCAGCCAGAAAGCTAGAAACATTCATTCAAACCAGCCAGGATACTCAGGGGACTCTCCTGCCTTGTGAGCCTTTCTCTGCCAGTGTCCCATGGCCATCCTTCCCCTGTGTCCCTTCCAGCTGTCCTTCTCCACTTGTGAACAAAGAAACTTAACGGTGCTTTGCTATGTTGTGGTTTGACCCAGCAGATAGCTGAGTACCACATAATCATTCGTTCCTTTCAGTGAAAAGAAGAGATGCAAGGGAAACAGGAAAGCAGATAATATAACAATAAACACGCACCCCAGACAAATTACACAGAGAAATGTTCAGCTCTCCCTTTCTCTTTGATTTTCCCGGTCCTCCTAGGAAAGCTGGCTACTTCCTCCATCCTGCAGCCTCCCACTGTGCTCAGTTCACTGGTGTCAAGCCTCAGGCTATGTATGCATTTGTCCCAGGCAGCAGATGTCCATCTGTCCATCTATGCATTTGTCTACCCATCCATTCATCCAGCCATCCAACCAACTAACCAACCAACCATCCCATTATCCACTGCTTATCCAAACAATGAGCCATCCCATTATCCACTGCTCATCATTAGCTATTTGGAGATTCTTCTTCCTTAGCAGGAACCTCTTATTGACCACTAACAGAAGAAGACTTAGTAAATAAAGTCAAAGCCCAAGGGCAGCCCATTTAGTGTGCAGGATTTCTGATAGTAGCCATGTGGAGTTGAGGTCGTGAGGTCACAGGGCAAGAGGAATTTGACTCAGAAACAGAAGAGTGCTTCTGGATCTCTGCTTTTCATTGCCATGTTCACCTTGCATTCAAGGAGGAATGGAAGGGGACAGCCTTGGAACAGGAGCATGGGTTTGTGTATTTCTGTCCAGTTTGCCTGATGAATGATGTGGTGCCAATAATGGGACAAGATGTTCTTTTGTTCATTATTGTTACCAGATGAGTAAGGGACTTTTACAATCACTGGTTTGGATATCACATGCTGATTGTGACAGAGAAAGGAGGTCTGCACCTCTTGTCCCTTCTGCACCCCTTGCTAGGCAGGGAGGGGAAGCGTGCGCAGCCCCTGCACTCTCCTGCAAGGCTTTGTTCTAGGATTGACGTGCAGCATCCCAGACATGACGGCATATCCCACCCCCCCATGATGCCTTGCTTTGTTTGGAGTTGCTGCTGATGCCCAGAACAATGTGTTGTGGTTGGAGTCACAAGCTGGGGATGCCTGGGACAGTGCCAAGTAGTTCCTGCTCCCCCTCTCCCTCCCTCTGCTCGTGCTGGGGGAGAGGCAGCTTCTGGCCACCTGGCATCTGCGGGTGTTGTGGTGGTCCTGCAGCAAGGGACAATCAGCAGTCACCAGCCTCCTGTTCCTAGACAAGGAGCCTGTGTTTGACACTGACTCTGCCACAGATACGTGTGTGACTTGGGCACGGGCCCCTGAATACTGGAGAGAAGGGGTTGTCCCTCTGTCCTCGGCACAGGTGAGACTCGCACTCAAGTGCTGTGCTCAGTTTTGGGCCCCCCACTACAGGAAGGATATTGAATTGCTGGAATGTGTTCAGAGAAGAGAAATGAAGCTAGTGAGGGGGATGAAAAACCTGAAATATGAGGAGTGGCTGAGGGAGATGAGGTTGTTTGGTCTGGAGTAAAGGAGGCTGAGAAGAGACCTCATTGCTCTACAGATACCTGACGGAAGGTTGCAGCGAGAAGGTGTTGGTCTCTTTTCTCAGGTGACAAGTGATAGAATGCAAGTAAATGTCTTCAGGATGCACCAGGGAAGGTTTAGGTTGGACACCTGGAATAATTTCTTCATGTAGAACGTGGTTAGGCATTGGAAAAGGCTGCCCAGGGAAGTGGCAGAGCCCACATCCCTACAGATTTAAGAGATATGTGGTTGTGGTGCTTAGTGACATGGTTTAGTAGTGGATTTGATAGTGTTATGTTGGTGGTTGGACTTGATGATCTTGAGGGTCTTTTCCAACATAAATGATTCCATGATTCTATGAGGATCACAGGATAACTCACTTTGGAAGGGACTGCAGGAAGTCTTCAGTCCAACCTCCTGATCAAGCAGGGCTGGCTCTGGGGTCTGAACAGGTTGCTTAGGGCTTTGCCCAGTTAGGTCTCAAAAATCTCCAAGGACCTCTCTGGGTTTTCTGTATCAGTGCTGGAGTTGTTTTCATGGTGGAAAAGCTTTTCCTCATATTCAGTCCAAAACTGCCTTATTTTCACCTATGACACTAGAATGGTTGTGGGAGCATCGGGGGACCTCAGATAGGGCTTGTCCTGCCAGTGACTCACTGTAAGTTCCTCAGAAGGAACTTGTGTGACCTCTGTTGGCCATGGTGCTGTCAGGAGGGAGGGGAGGCCTTTGTCATTTCAGGCTTTGGGAGTCTGGTGGGCTTCCTGGGTGAGATATCCCTCAATGCGAACCTTGTTTGCATAGCCATTTTGAGGAGGCATGGAGCACATGAGTGTAGTCACTGTGTGTGGCAAGGGGCTACACTCTGGGTGGCCTGGGCTTCTGTGTCCTTACTTGCTGGTTGATTCCCCTTGTCATGCAGGTTGCTGGGGGCTGAGCCTTCCTTTGCTGCGCGCAAACCCTTTGGCCAACAAGTGTGATGGAAGATGGTCATCACATCTGGTGATGGAAGGCAGAATGATGTTCTTCATTAACAGCTTAGGAATGACAATACATAGAGGCAGCTGTCATGCTCATGGTCTCAGTATATCTAAAGGCCTTATTAAGTAAGATGTCTAAGAAGGCATCATCTCATTTATGAGGATGAAGACAAAGACCCCCTTGGCTCCTTTGACAAGAAGCTCCCATTCTTCCCCAGCAGTGGTTTGGGGTCTTACCCTTGTAATAGAAAGGTCCCTTCCCCAGATCAGAGTATTTATTGTGATACTGACAGGGATGAAGCATTCCCAGGACTTCCCCGCTCCGGGGCTGCTCATTCATCTCTCACAGACAGAATGGAGCCTGTCACAGGAGCAGATGCAGAGCAGGCAGAGCTCCCCATGAGATCCTTCACCACCAGAGATGATAAACAGATGGGGAAGTCTGCTGGGAAATGCATTGACGTAAGAATTAGGTGAGAGGCTGAGGCATTGTCCCTGGGGACGTGGAATCATGCTGAGAAAGCTGGAGGCAAAGGCCCAAATGCCAGGGCACAATGGCTCTTAGATTCCCCCAGACAGAGCTGCTAATGGACCATTTCCTCTCCCACTCCTCCCAGTTGCCCCTGAGATTGCTTGCCCTCATGTTATCTCTCACCCCGACTCCTCTCTGGGATGTCCTCTGGCCTGTTTGGACAAGCTGCTTTGCTGAGCACAGTCCAGTCATCTGTCCCTCCGGTGGTCCTCGGACACCAGAGCTCCATGGCCTGAGGCAGTGGCCTTCAGAGGATGACTTACTGGGGCAGCTGCAACACAGACATACAAAACATGGCCCCACAGGAAAACCTCAGCCCTTCAGGTTGCCAGAGAGGCTATGGGGTCTCCTCCTTGGAGATCTCCCTGCCTGAACGTGGGCCCGGGTGGCCCTGCTGGGGCAGGGGTTGGACTAGAGGGGCCCAGACGTCCCTTCCACCTCAACCACTGTGAGATTCCCACCCAGAGTAAAAAGTAGGGTCAGGCCCTTCTTCTGGACCTCAGGGCCTGGTTCAAGCCTGACCCAACAGCCCTCCTTCAAGGGGTTTCACTCTCCCCAGCATCTCATCAGGGATGTGCCGCAATGAACAAATCCTTGGAAGGAGGCTGTGAGCCAAAAAAATAACTACTGTTACACACAGCACAGATGCTCCTGCATCCACTAGGGACCAGATCCACAGGAGCTTCCCTGCTGGCTACTGGAGGGCAATGAACCCCAAAACAAGGATGGGAAATAACACCCTGATTGTGAAGGGAGCCATCCCAGAGCCCGTAGGAAACACTGAGCCCAGGACTGCATCCGAATGGCTGTACCCACTGGGGTTGCGATGAAGCTTTTCTTGGAAAGTCCGGAGCACATCTCGCTCCCAGGCTCTGTGCCTTTGTCTGGCTCTCCATGCACATCCCCAGGGAGCAGTTTTCTAGCCTAGAAATGCAGCTATTTGTGTATTTGGCATGATATACCTCTCTCTTTCTCTCCAGAAAATAAATGAGGGAAAGAAACACAAATGCAGCCCACCCTGTCCTACCCAGGCAGCTGGCTTCCACCTCACTGGGCACACACAGAGCAGGAGCATGCCGAGGAGACTCACACCCACAGCACCTGGGTGCTGAGCTGGCCTTTGGTATTAAATTTTAATTACTAAGGATGAATTTTAATAAAGAAACTATATAACTGCACTTTATATCCTGGCCCCAAGGCCAGGATGCAGAGTCCCTCATTATGAGGTTAGTTTTTTTTTTTTTTTTTTTTCTGATTAATGCAGCAAAAATTCTGGTTGGATTTAGAAATCCAGGAACCAGGAGGCTCTGAGGGGAGGCGGTTACCAGGGCTGCCTTCTTCATGCCTGGGATGCGAAGCTGCCTGCAGGCTCTGACAGCCAGGCATATATTGCTTTCATAATACTTGATAGTGAGCAACACTACAAACACTTTTCTTTATTCATTTCTCTCTATGGCACTTCACAGCGTGCCATAACTCAGATTCGTAAATGGAACGTGCACCTTGTTTTAATGTATCGTCTACTTCTGATTCAGCGAGCCTGTAATAGGGTTTTTAATTGCCTGTCGCAGAACACGTGTTCTCCGCTCAGGATGGCAGCGTGAGGCAGCCAGGAATTCATCAGCCCATGTCAGTATTAAATGGTGCATTTAAATCTTCGCATTAACAAGGAGGATAACATGGGCAGGAATGTGGAGCAGTCATCATTAAGAATTGTTTTCTGTGGCAAAAAATATGGAAAACCAAGCCAAAAACACAAACAGATTTCTTTTCCCTTTCTTTTTTCTTTTTTTCTTTTTTTTTTAAATTCCCCCCCCCAACTGGAGAGGCGTTGCACAGTGTTTCAATTACTGCTGGTTTTGTTTTCAAGTGATGCATGCCCAACAGCTTGCTCAGATTATAGCCCCATGGACGGGGACAGAGGGCTGGAAGACCCACTCCAAGGGTGGCCATGTGCCCTCACCATTTATCTTGTGCCTAAACTGGACCATCCTGCTCCAGCCCCCTGCCCTGCTTCGTGTGCTGGAAGGGACGTGGCCTCTGTTCCCTGCTTCCAAAATGGGTGAGCTAGGGTGGGGAAGGGACACAAAAAGGCAACTGGATGGCTATGGGGTTAGGGCAGCTGCTTTGCTGGAAGTTGACGTGATTTCTTATTGCCAGACTTGAGTATCTGCTCAGAGCTTTTATCACAGCTTTTCTTTCCTGGCAAAGCAAAGTTAAATCCTTCCACCTTACTACTTGTTCATATCTTAATCTTTTTAATGAATTAACATCTCTTCCAAAGCGTCCCCTAAATAAGAGACCTGGTCCAGCTGAGCCCTCATCAGCGCAGAGCAAAGCCGAATAATTGCCTCCTCTGGCTTACACACAACAATTTTGTTATTACATTCTGGAAAGGGATTTGCTCCTTCTGTTGATGTTTTCCCAACAGCAGATTTCTCATTCCCATCCTTTGCAACTTGCCCTACCTCTTCCTTCCTGCTCTGCTGTCCCCTGGCCAGAGCTCCCCGCTGGGCTGGATTTCTCTCCTCCAAGCATTTTATCCTCTTCCTTATTGGATCTCTTCTTGCTAATTTCAGATTTTTTTTCCAATTTTTTCAAGGCCATTGTGAATTCTGATCTTGTGTTGTGGGGTGCTCATGCTTCAGTGCTACATAGGCAATACATGGGTTCCCCGGGCCATCATTCAAGCCAATACATGAAAATAATAGGAGCACCTTTATGCCCAATGTGGGGGGATACTGATCAAAGTGTCATCATCTGGCTGAAAACCATCAACAAAGTATTTTATTCAATTGTTCTTAAATCTGTGGTGATTTCACCTAACCTATATTTCCTTAACTAGCGAGAATTTGTGAGGATGTCATACGGGCCACTTACAAAGCCTCACCTACAACCAGGCACACTGCGACTACTGAAGAGGGAACCTGAGCTGAACATTACTCTGTTTTTGTCAATTTGTTCTTGACAAATTCACTTTCCTTATCACCTTATTTCCCTCTGGTTTCTTATCAACTGTTTTATAATTCTTGCCAGGAGTTTTCCAAATTCCCTCTTTTTAAAGTGAGACATTACTCCTGCCCCATTGGATCTCTCCTTACCCCCAGGAGCTCTGTCCCATCTAAAGCATCCTCAGTCGGGTTCTTTCTGATCTGCCCTGCGGTTTGATGAGTGTGTAATTAAAGCGACTTAGTCAGTCACAAGGAATTTTTGTGTGAGCACAGCCCTGGCCTTCTCTGAGTCATTCCTTTCCTCTTTTCTTTTCCTTTTGACGTATTGTATTTATGGATCCTCCTGTTGTCTTCCCACCCTCTTCAGCTGAAACTCATTGATCTTTCCCTTGTGGTTTCACAACAGGGTGCTTTTTGTTGGAAATGTGTAACCAGTTCCCACGGTCCCCGCCTCCCTCCACCCTGGTTTTGCCCTTGCTTTGCACAAGGACTGTTGAGGTGGGGTCCTTTGTCCCTGTTCCCCATTCCCCCAGGTAGGACAGACCATGGGGTGGGGTCCTTAGTTTTGCACTTCCTCCAGGGAGGACAAACTGCCTGGTACAGCCCCAGGAGCTACCAATAACTTCTCTACATGTGCTGAAATTAGTTGTCTTGAGCCTCTATCTTCCCATTAAAAAAAAAAGAAAAAAGAAAAAGAAAAAGAAATTCAGTCGTTTTGTGATCAGTCTCCCCAAAATCAGCCTCTCTCCTTGCGGCCACAATCTGATCAGTGTTCTCTTTTGGCCCAGGAAGATCATCTGAGCTGAAACATCATCAGCTGCAACACAAGGACTTGGTGGACTGTCTCCGTGCCTGTCATGTTTTCAGCTGTATGTCATTACAGCTCTTCATTAGAACACACTATAGTTTAGCTGTTAATGATAATTAGACACAAAAACCTCTTCTTCCTCCTTCTTTCTGAAGGATGTTCCTGTTCCCTACCATGGCCGTGTGCCCTTCCAGCATTGCCTTCTTTTGCTCCGCTCTGCCCATGTTACCTCTGCAAGGACAGGAGGTTTCTGTGCTGTTCTCGATACACAGTGTCATTGCAGTGGATGTGTCTTAAAAATTTGTGTTACGCAGATTTATTTCTTAGATTCTTGGAGATTATATGGATGTAGCAGATAATCACTGGATTGCCCTTTGTCCTTTGGCAGTCAGAGCTAGCTGATTTCTCCCATCTTCCTGGGACCTTGTTCCATGACCGTGTAGGCTGAAGGCTGTGTTTTCTTTGTTTGGAGTGGGAACCACACACCTCTCAGCTTTACAGATGCTCTTTTTCTTTCCTCTTGACCTCCAGATTATCTGTTGTAATACAGAAATCCTATGAGAGAACCCAGTGCTCTCCCTCCCTGCTCCTCCACCCACCTCCATCTATCCTAGCACCAGCCTCTGGTCTTCAGGGGCATAATAAATCAACATAATAAATCGACATAATAAATCCAGGATATACGTGATATAATAATAGTGAATCCCCAAAAGGGTGCTTTGTCACCAGGGAAGTCCTTTGTCACCAGGGAAGACCAGGGGCTGGGACTCACAGATGACATCTGCTACTGCACCCAGCAGGTTAAGCCAACCTGCATCACAAACAGGACAGTCAGGGTGTAGGAGAAGGGGATTTGAAATGGAAATTGGGGTCTGACTTTGTCCCTGAATAGTTCAAGAAAATGCTGCAAGTAACTGTGAGATGCCAGTGCAAATCTTGTTGTCTGTAGCAAGAAGTTAGAGCATCATTTCTGGGTCTTACTCTACAATCCAAGAGTTTATTTTCTGTACATAGCAATATAGAGCCCTCCCTCCCTCCCCATTTTGTGTTGAACAAACAATGCTATGTCTCTGCTGCCACTGCAGTATTAGGAAAAACTGGGTCATGCATATAATTCTGCAGAGGGAAACAAAAGGCCATTCTGCCCCCGTTGGATCTCTTATTTATGGATGCTGTGGCACGTTATGGTAATTCTCTCTTGAATCCAGCATATAATTTGGTACTAGCATTTTTTACATGCAGATCTGGGGAGAGATTCATGTCACAGTGGACAAGGCAGTAAAATATGACTTACACATAGAAGCGCTTGCAGCCCTTCCGAGGCACCAAATTCCCATCTCAACTTTTCATTTCAGCTTTTCATGCCTTCCCTGGTCCTGGAGGATGTTGTTAATAACTAATTATTTCCTCTATTTGCATTCTTCCCAATTTTTTAAAGATTATGAGCACGTCTGCACACAAAACTGGATGATCGGTAGATTTATTGGTGGTATAATGTAGGCATCTGCTCTGTACTCACAGAGTGACAATTCCAGGAAGGTGGTAAATTGTGAATACAAGGGGATGTGCTCATCTACACTTCCATGTGGGTAGTACATTTTGATTATAAAGATGCTCACATACGAAGTGGGAAAACCCAACTTTGGCTTGGTGAACAGGCTGTTATCACCAGCAGTCAGTGTTGGTGTGAATCTGCGGATTTCTGGCACATTTCCGTGTTTCTTTGTGCTCCCCTGAGTATTTAGCAATGAGTTATCTCTAATCATGTGTGCACTCAGTGACTCAGTGCAGTAAGAGCAATCTCAGGCTAAAGAGATGGAAATCAAGTGAAAATCTGGAAAAATGTTTCCATGGCTGTGGCTGAGAGCAGAAGCGTTACTTTGCTATGGCCAGGATGTAACAGAACTGCTCCCTCCCCCCGCCCAAGAAGGGCTGAAGCAAGGGAGGTGATGAAGCAAGAACCACAGCCATTATCACCCAGGGATTATCAGGTCTGACTCTGCATGGTGAGATGAGGTCTTGGAGCACAGACCTTGTCATCCAGGCATGTCCATTTCTGCACGCTGCTGCATTTCTCTAGCAAATCTGAGTAACATTGTCTAGGAAAGCAGTGCTGCAGCCCCCATACCATTTTCCCCAGGCATACACACAGCTCTGCATCATCTCACATCACCTAAACACTAAATATCTGCTGCACCTTCCTGTGTCTGCGTTTGTTTTTCAGCTAGCAGTCAGCTCGGGCTGTGGGCCCACACTTCCACATTTCAGCATCTCCTGGCACTGCAGTGACTCTACGCACTTTAATCCCCAAATAAATTTTACTGAAGAAAGTCCTGTATTATTTATCCTCACTGACATACCAAATAAACTGTGTGACTGGTGGCACTTGTGGATTATGGAAGAGCAGCAGCATCAAAGCTGCTATTACCCTCCAGCATCAGGGTAACTCGGGGGAATTTTCAGTAGTCCAAGCCCTGGCACACATCTCCATGGCCTTAGATGCATGAGAGTGACCTGGAAAGCAAAAGAGCAGCTCTGGAAGTGATCAGAGAATCATAGAATGGTTTAGGTTTGAATGGACCTTAAAGACTACCCAGTTCCAACCTCTGCTGTGGGCAGGGATGCCACTCACGAACTCAGGCTGCTCAGGGCACCATTCAACCTGGCCTTGAGCACCTCCAGGGATGGGGCACCCACAGCTCTCTGGGCAACCTGTGCCAGGGCCTCACCACCCTCTGAGTAAAGAATTTCTTCCAAACATCTAACCTGAATTTCCTCTCTTTCAGTTTAAAGCCATTCCCCCTTGTCCCATCACTATCAGGCTGTGTAAAAAGTCAGTCCCTCTCCTGCTTACAATCTCTCTTCAAGTACTGGAAGGAACAGCTGCAGCCTTCTTGCTCCTGCGGAAGCTGGCACTGAAATAAGCTTTTTTACACTCTAATTTACAGCATCTTTGGGCTTAGGTTAGACTGAAGTAAAGCAGTTGACACGCCATGTTTCCACCCTGCTCTCTTCCCAGCTCCTTCCTTGCTGGTTTTGCTCCTACCGTAGCTGTCCTTTTCTCAGATACAAAAAAAGAAAAATGCTAGTGAAAAAAAAATAAAATACAATGATGGTGAAGCATATGCACATTTCATTTTTATGGGCCTTTCCGTGTGTCTCATTTCACTTCCCTTTAATACATCAGTGACATTTGCGTATTCCCTGAAATGCTGCTTATGAAAGGAAGCACATTAAGAAATAGCACAGCAGCATCCTCCAAGGGGCTGTGCACGTGCAGGCAGAGGCATGCTCTGTGCTGAGCCATCCCCAGGGCCTCAGGGCTACAGTGCAGGGAAGCACCATCTCCATGCCATGTATCAAACCACATATTCTCCTTGGTTTTGTGTTGTGTGATCTGGCTGCCACCTGCAAGGTGCTGTCTGGAAAGTAGCAAATATTATCGCACAGGGATGCTTTCCCACCTCCTCCTTCTTAGACTGTGTACTTCTCCTCCAACGCTTTAATGACTTGCCATTTCTAGCAAACTGCAGGCAGACATAAAGGAAGATGTACTATTAACAGTACTGCTGCAGGCAATTAGCAATGCAGGGCGGCTACTTGGTTCGGGAAAGCAATCTGGGCCAGGCATCCAAGTCAACAAGAGCACGATGAATGAGTCTATCCTTCAGACATTGGGGATTTGGGGCAAATATCACACATCCTTTGCTCAGGAACCGCTGTCTGGAGCTGCTGTGGCAGTTTGGGTGTAAAACCCAGCCCGTAGAGGCAACCAGCCCAAAACATGCGCAGCACTTTGTGCCTAGGCCTGGCTGCAGGCCTCACCCAGCACCCGTGTGAGCCCTTCCAAGGAGGAGGGGGCTGAGATGCCCCAGAGGTCCCCATCTGGCCTGGGCACTGCCCTGGCTCTCTGAGCTCAAGTCCAGCTCTGGGCCTGGCCTGGTTCACGCTCCTTGGCAAATCTCTGCCACCAGGATAATCACTCCTGATGTCAGCGCCCGAGCGGAGCGCTGCGGCTTCATTAGTGGTTATTTAGCAAACGCTTTGAGCAGGAAAAGTGTATTCAGCATTACAAATGAGTGAGAATCAACAATGCCAAAAATGTGTGGGATAAAGAGGGGGAGAAAGACAAAATGATCACGGAGAAAAGAGCTGGGCCAGGCAGAGCAAAAGCTTTGCTAGTGCCCAGATGGAGGGCAAGACCCTGGCCTGGGCCTTGGCCCAGTGTCCTGTGGGATCCCAACTGGCCTGTTCCACTCTGCCCTGACACAGGACAGAAGAAAGCTCATAGGCTCCTGGTGACTGGCAAGCAGGAGATCTTGGTCACGTTCACAATGGGCAAATGAAGATGTCACTGCCATGGTGATCTGAGCTGAGCCTTGAGGCCTAGGTCTCAGCTAGGTGTTCTGTATCAGACTCAGGGGGCTGAATTGGTGTGAGGGAGGCCTTTGGCAGATCACCCAGTCCCTCAGCTGGTCCTGGAGGACTCACCCACACCCCATGGCACTGGATGTCCCTCAGGAAGAGATGACCTCCCCCTCATCAACCATTTCATGAATGTGTCTGATGGGAACTTGCAGAGTATGGGATGTGCCTCATCAACCCCAGCTACCTGCCTTCACCCACTGCCCCTCTAACACTGCCCATCAGTAGCTTTTCCTGACATTTCCTTCTATTTCACACTCATGAGCTTTAGTTTTTCTTGCAGTGTCTCCCCTTCTCTCTCTGCTGTCCCCCAGGCTGTCCTGTGGCAACTTCTCTGGCCATGTGCCATATCTTGCTGGCTTGCCACTTTGTGCAGTTGCTACTCACCATTCACTGTTGATGAGATTTTCTTTATTTCTTTAGGGTCTACTGGGTCTTCACTTGTGGCCAACCTGACAGTGATGTGGGAGCCTAGTTTCAGCCACATCCCTCTGTTGCTCTTTCTACATTGGCATCAGAAGATTTCCCAAAGATTCCCACATTGGTGGATAGCTACAGCAGGTTCTACCTGGGGAGCATGGAAACATGTATGTTTTTTTCCTGTCTGCAACATTGCTTTTTCCCACATGCAGGCTGAGTGATGTGTTCCTCTCTGGCTAGTCAGCATCATCACTGCACATGATACTTCCTCATCATTTCTCTTAAAATACACCACTTTTATATGTGCAGCCTGAGGAACACCCATACTGCCCAGAGATGGGGAAGCCTCAAACCATATTCAACCTCAGCTCACTTTGAGTTTTCCATTCCAGTACACCCAAGATCTGAGCCATTCAAATCATCCCATTTGGGCTAGAGGAGCTTTTAGAGAGCATAGGAAACCTTAGCTCACTGAAGGGCTGGTCTGCCTGCCCGCCTGGTGACCGTGTGAGGACACAGGCAAGGCAATGAGTGTGGTGCTTGTGGGAAGGGGGAACATGTCCATAACCCAACCCATCAATGACGTTGGCCAGTGAAGCCCAAGGAAATCCACAGACATTGGGCATCTGAACATCAGTGGTAATGTTAATGCAGGCTCTGCCAGGAAGAGCTGGGTGTGGAAATACATGGAAAGAAGATGTTTCCTAGCTGAGAGCCTGAGCACAACCATGACCTGGGAGGTGAACCTGGTGGCTCACAGTGTCTCCACTGCTCTGCAGGCTCAATCCCACACCACTGGGAGCCTGCCAGCAACCCCGTCCAGAGCACTCCTCCGTGGAGCTCCTGTCTCTCCGCTCTTGGCTGGCTGAGACACAGAGGCATTCTGCAACTCCATCACTGTTCCCAAAGGCTTGGATGGGAAAGGACTTTTTAACCCTTGTCTTTCTAGACCTCTAGCAAAACCTGTCTTTGATCTCTGGTGTGTCACTACTGTATCTCCCTCGTGATGTGGTTCTGTGGGAGGGAAGGAAGTTGTCCTTTGGTCTCACTACCCACGTGGAAGTATGTCTCCTGTGTACACATGCTAAAAGTACACTGCATCACACTCCCAGGGAAATGGGGACATTCCCTTACTCTGTTCCCAGGGAGCACAGCTGAGCAGCTTGCAATTAAAGTGCAGCCAAGCTTCCCAGATGAACTGCATGTCACTTCCCATGTCTCTGGAGTAGCAGCTCTTACATCAAACCAGGACACAAGTGCTGTAGCACAGCATGAATATTCACCCTTTTGGGTGTTTTTCCAATCCAAATCCTAGCCCTGATCCCCTTTGAATTGTTGTCTCACTATGAATATAGAGCAGTGAGGTGGAGCAAACTGTATGAGACTCAGGACCATTATACAGGGATTGGGAGAACTTTTGGTGCAAGTCTTTGGACCTACATTTCACATCATGGTGGGTGCCCACAGCAGTGGGATCTGCAGATTGATTCTGTGGGACCCAGGTAGGACTGAGCAAAAGGTGCAGCAGGGCAACAAGTTTGTGATGTAGCCAGAATTATTTCCTGCATGCTGCTTGTCATGTGGTACATTGAGCATTTCTCAAATGAGAGAGGTCTTCATGGAATGATAGCCTGGGTTGGAAGGGCTTTGGAGGTTTCTGGTCCACCCCTGCTCAAAGCAGGGACAATGTAGGTCAAGTTGCTTTGTACAGGCTTTGTACAGTCAAACCCTGAATATCTCTGAGGATGGAGACAGTCAGACAGACAAGGACAGAAACTAGTCAGCATCCAGCTGTCCTTCATCCGGGTAAGTTCACATTTCTTAGAGATGTTTGATTTTTATAGCAAGGTCTAGTAGGAAACACATGAAGTGGTGTGTTTGAAAAATTGTCTGAACTGCTCTTTAATGTTTCTTCAGGCTCTTGAGAGACACTTGCAGCTGGATTGAAAATACTGAGCTTTGGTTTATGTCTGTGCAAATAATCTGAAAAGTACTGGGACCCATCTGGCTCTCTGAGTGAGAGACCACATGGCACAGTCTGACCACATCGGTACTACACCTGAGCACCTGAACAAGGCAGCTGCAAGGATATTCCCAAATTGAACCGGGATTGTGCCCAGGAACTCTTTGGGGAGAGTCATGCCAGTGATTATTCAACCGATTTTACGGTAGTGATTGTCGTGCTCCACTGTGGGTGTAATTCTCTGCCACTGTTTAATTTATTAGGATAGAGGTACCTTTAATTTCTGATCATAAGCAGCTTTCCAGCTATTTTTTTCCAGCTTAACAGCACTCGGTGTAACCTTCCACAACTTTCTCAGTCAGCCCACTCATTATCAGAGGGTAGGGAAAGGAAAGGCAATTAAAACTGTTTGATATTTTTCATAAAAGGGAGAGAGATTCAGAGGATGGGCATAGAATCATAGAATCATTTAGGTTGGGAAAGACCTTCAAGATTATCAAGTTCAATCATCGGTAATGGGACTTGAAAGACATATCTTCAAGCTTCTTCTTTACAACAAACATCTTGTGTGACCCTTGGCAAATCATAAACTTACATTCTGTTGGATCATCTAGTTCGATTTCTTGTATGACATTGAATTAGAGCATGTAACCGGCTCCTCCTGGTGAGTTCAACAGCTTGTGTTTAACTAAAGCACGGATTGCCCATCTGTTCTTCACTCTCAGTCCTTTTCGCTGCAACATCACACTGTGAGCTGGTACAGATGATCCCCCTAAATACCTCAAATCCTTTTCCAGAGACACTCCCCACCCTATAAGCACTGCCTGTGTTCTACACTCCCCTGTATATCTGACTGTACTGAATGATATTCATCCTACACTGTTGGAGGGGATACAAGCCACAGTGCAACTGCTCCATCACTGCAGTTACTGATTGTCCCACCAATCTCTCTGCAACCCCCAGCTTTCACCAGCAATGATATTTATTTTTGCTTTCAAACTAGTGTTAAAATCGAACAGTGCTGGAATGGGCAGCTCTCCCCAAAGAGCCCTCTTCGGGACTCTCTGCAGTGGGGACCATCATCCATTCCCTGGGTGCCTGGATCCCTGTCTCCTGCTGCCACAGGATGAGCGTTTCCTTACTGCAAAGAGAAATGCCCTACAGAAAGCAGAAGCTCACAACCTCTCTCAAGGAAACTATCCTCTCAAAGAATGATACGATGGTTCGCAAAACCCATGAACACCTTTTTGACTGTCACCAATTATGCATCTGTCTCTTAAGGAAAGGTTTTAGTTTGCCTGGAGCTGTCTGCACCATTTCAGACTAATTAGGTGTTGCACAGGTTGTTGTCTTTGGCAGCCTGGATTACCCTATACTTCTGTTGAAGGTGCTGCATGGGAAGATGTCAAGAGCCCATCTTTTGTTTCACAGAGGAAGGGAAGGAAGCTGCAGGGAGCAATGACACAGAAGAGTATGAAAGGCCTTGGGCTTTGGCTTGTCTTTGGACTTTGTCCTCTATGACAACCTTGCTCCTTACCCTTCTGAAAAATGAGCACAATGCTCCCTGACACTGGCACAGTGGTTCCTCCTCATCTCAGAAACAAGACAGAATGGGGGTAAGAGGACTGATAATGCCAGAACAGACCAATTTCTTCATATTAGTGTGGGATTTGTGGAGTTATTTTCATGCGGAATTGGAAGGAAACCTCAGAGGACATTAACAGAACCAACATCCTGCACAGTTTTGTTTTGGAAACACAGCAGTTTTTGAAGACAAATCTAGTTTCCAAGATACCTGGCAGCACTTGGGTTGGAAGTAACCAGATTTTCAATGATTTCAGGGCTGTGAAGGGGAGGGAGAGCCACCCGGAGAGACCTCTGCAGATGTCTCTGCTCAATGCAGTGGGTAATGCAGATTGTTACTGATTGCTGGGCTTTGTTATTTTGTTACGGCAAGGCTCAAGCCTCTGAATTTCATGTCAGATTTTGGAGGAGGTCAGTGATGGAGGTTGGGAAATAGGGAAGGGAATAACTGATTTCATACCATCCAGGGGGATATAACGAACCCAACCGCAAATTACCACGAGGCTGGCAGAGCACATAGGTGCAGATAAGGCTGGGAACAAGACTGCCGATGGGCGAACAGACATTTCTTTCATTTGCAGCTTTTTCCTTTCATTCCTACGCTCGTGGGCAGCCAGCCAGTACTACCACGAAGCCAGAAACCTCATGCCCACATCATTCTCCTTCTTGCTGAGCATCCCACCTTGTTCCCCAAGCACGCTCCCACCAGGCATCAGCTCTTCCTGAGCCCTCCCTGCTGTACACTGATGCTATTTTGAGGCTGTGGGGCTACTGCCAGCAGTAAATGTGGCTGGGCAAATAGGGGCTTTAGTGCTGAGAGAAGCAGCTCCAAAGCTCTGTTTGCGTATCAGAACTCAAATCACAGCTGTGTATAGCTACAGCGCAGATGCTGGTGAGCTCCCCGCTGCTGCTTGGTGCTCGGAGATGGAGCCATTTTGAGGGAAGTGAAGGCTCAGCCCAGTGCTGATTACAGATTTCAGCCCTGGAGTGATAATGCTGTCAGGAACAGAGACAAACCAGCATGTCAGGGCTTTTAGACACAGGCTGCTTTCTTTAAGAGCTACTGCTAAACACTGCCTGGGGGCTAATACTGATTATAATTGTGAAAAGGTGGAGCCCATTGCATAGCAGGGTAAAGTGAGCATTAATGCATTAAAGCCCGCTCTCCAAAACACCTATCACTCAAACGTGCCCAAGAGGCTTTGCCGTTTTCACTCAGCCCAGCTTAGGATGCTTTTGGGGTGCTTTGTGCCCCATTACTGAGATCAAGACCCCGTCTTGTTGCCAAGAGTTGTCAAGGCATCCTTAGAGATTCGTCCTCCAAAGCTTTTAGCCCCCAAGGCTGGTCCTTTGCACGGTATTGAGCATCTTCCTTGTGACAGGTGAGATACTCTGCTTGCGCAGCCCCCTGCCCCATCCTGCTCAAGCTGGGTGAGCAAAGAGGCCAGTTCCTGTTTGCTTTTAGTCATTTATTTTTTGATTACTTTTACAGGGAGGAACCATTGCTCTTCCCTAAGGCTTCTGTCCACTAATAGTGCAGTCCTGGTTTGAATTATAAGGTTTCTGAGCCCTTCCATGTTCCTCTAGTACAGTCTGATCAAGTGATGCTCAGATGGAGAAGAAAGGCAAAGAAAGGCTGAGGACGGCATGGTGCCAACAGCCCTGTGGTGTGTTGGGTATCACCTTGGAGGCCCTTTCAGAGCTATGGGGCTCCTCAAGAGGGACCTCAAATACTTAAATAGATTAATTGAATGGCTTAGTTTGGAAAGGACCTTAAAGCCTATCCAGCTCCAATTCCCTGTCATGGGCTGGGTGCCCCCCACCAGCTCAGGCTGCCCAGCGCCCCATCCCACCTGGCCTTGAGCACCTCCAGGGATGGGGCATCCACAGATCTCTGGGTAACCTGTGCCAGGGCCTCACCAGCCTCTGCATAAATAATTAATTCCAAACATCTAACCTAATTTTCCCCTTTTAGTTTAAAGCCATTCCCCCTTATCCTATCACTGTCTACCCAGGTAAAAAGTCAGTCCCTCTCTTGCTTATAACCTCCCTTCAAGTACAGAAAGGCTTCAATGAGGTCTCACTGGAGCCTTCTCNGTGCCAGGGCCTCACCAGCCTCTGCATAAATAATTAATTCCAAACATCTAACCTAATTTTCCCCTTTTAGTTTAAAGCCATTCCCCCTTATCCTATCACCGTCTACCCAGGTAAAAAGTCAGTCCCTCTCTTGCTTATAACCTCCCTTCAAGTACAGAAAGGCTTCAATGAGGTCTCACTGGAGCCTTCTCTTCTCCAGGCTGAACAATCCCAGCTCTCTCAGCCTTCCCTCATAGGAGAGATGCTCCAACCCTCTGATTATCTTTGTGGCCCTCCTCTGGACCCACTCCATCAGCTCCATGTCCTTGTGCTGGGAGCCCCAGGCCTGGACATGTTACTCCAGATGAGGCCTCACAAGGACAGAGCAGAAAGGAACAATCCCATTCCTCTCCCTGCTGCCCAGGTGCTGCTTGCTGAAGCCCTTCACATTTCCCTTCCACACTGTGCTGCGCAGTGCCTGTGAGACGTCCCCTGGGGGAGCTGAGAAGCTGACCCTGCTGCGTGCAGTGCTCACTGGGCAGGTGAGAACAGGCAAGGCCTGGCTTCTGCTGCACACTGCAGACTGTGCCAGCTCCCCTGAAGGGACGGCTTTTGGTCAGGAAAGCACTGTCTGTCCAAATGAGAATGCTCCTGTCTTGATTTGTCTGGAATTTATCAAGGGAGCCAAAACTCAGCCTTGCTGAGACAGAGCTTTTTGATTTCCATTTTCAAACATCATTTTGGATTCTGTCCTATAAAACTCGTTTGCCTCTTCTCTGCCCTTGAGGGGACCCGGTGTATGATAAGGCCACATCCACACTATTGAACCACTTCAAAGGAGTGGGTGCTGCAAGATTGCCTGCTGGGGATGGTCCCTGTGTTGGGTAGAGTCAGGGGGGACAAGTCAGGTCGACACATTTCAACCCACTGAGAAAAATCTTTCTATTTCTTTTCAGTACAGGACAGCGGAGGAATGGTGCCACCACTACCTGATGAACTTCAGAGACCTTTTTAAAAGGTCTTACCCGAAGTGGTAAGGGAGAGGACACAAAACACTATTATGGGCAAAGTACCAGAATTTTAGTACTGAGCTCATCTTTCTAGCTATCAGGTAAAGCTGCAACCCCTCATGCCCAGCCTGGTTGTTACTGTGTAGGTAATGAAGCGTTTACATGAGTTAAACTCCCCAGGTTCCCCAGGCTTGCCACTCATGACAGATTTTCCTTAAATCTCCATAGCAATCTGCTGCAAAAAGCTGCAGCTGGAAAGGATGCTTCTTTTCCATACTGCCTGACTGGTCCAAGCCTACGCTGTGCAGATGTCCATAAGTGTGCTCTTTAAATTGACATGCATCCTCAAGCTAAATGTTTTATCTATAAAACACAACATTCCTTTTGACTGT
>WBMW01006002.1:77705-101775 GCA_013396635.1 Penelope pileata | reverse complement strand
TGAGTTTGGATGCAGGGGGATGAGGTGAGATGGGGTGGGATGGGACGGGGTGTGGTGGAGTGTGGTGGAGCAGGGTGGGTGAAATGAGGTGGGATGGGTTGGAATGGGATGGAGTGGAGTGGAGTGGAATGACATGGGGCTGGTGTGAGATGAGGGTGGTGTGGGGTGCTGCAGGCAGCAAGGCAGAGCTGCAGGGCTGCTCACACAGAATTAATGCCACCCAACTCATGTCATCAATGGTCAGCTAAAGGCATATGAATGCAAAGGAGATGCATGTGATGGAATAGATGTGTGGTGATCACAAGTTGGACCCCCAGAGAGGATGTCTGAAAAGAACCGAGGTCAGGCTAGGAAAGATGTAAGAAGGAGCAAAACTTAGAAGCTGCTGTGGTTTGTGCTTTTGAGGCACTCCAAATTTCCCCGTGCAGAAAGCAGGAACCACACAACGACACAAAAGCAGGCTCCCACTCATCCGCCCGCAGTTACCCACAACGGTTAATCAGGCAACACCGTGGCTTGCAGAGCCATCTACTGGCAGAGTGGTGCAGGACAAGGGATTCATTTTTTTCCCACTTGCACAGTTCCTTCCCAGCCTTGCCATTGCAATGGAGAGGTTTCTCGAGGCACAGCAGGCCAGCATAGCCTGGTTTCTGAACGCAATCGAACACAAGAGTTGTTTTACTCGGCCAGCCTGCTGTGTGCTCTCCTGAACAAGCAATGTTCAATGATACAGATCTTCAGTGCAAAGATCTTCAGTTCCTTCTTACAAGGGAGGTAACGAAGGTTAGTGGGAAATATTCGTGGAAATTAGGAGATAGAGCCTTTCCTCCCCAGCAGGAGCTTAGCTGGAAAATCGTGATACTGCACAATAACACAGAGTGCAGAAAGTTGGTCAAGGACACCACAGTGTCACCAGTGAGACGGACGAGCTGAACAGGGCCGTGCAGCTGCAGATCCTGAGTTTTGGGTACAGTCAAAGTGTCCCTCTGTGCTGATGCTGCTCTCCAGGTCAGACCCACCACAGGGCAGCTTACATCCACTGGGAACGCATCCAAGATCCAGCACTTCTGTTTTACTCCAGAGTTTGTATGGATGTGAACACACACTGCTTCTGCCTGACCTGGGTCTGCAAAACAGGCTGTGTTTATCCTGCAGCAATACCGACTTTTTTTATTTGGGCACTAGTGCATGAACAGCAGACTTCAGAACGGGTACAATTCCCATTGTCAATGCTTTTGGGGTAGAAATGTGCCTTTTCTTTGGAAATACAAGCAGATGCTGAGCTTTGTAGGTTTGCAGAGCTGATGTTTTGTGGAAAGCAGAATTTTAGTGATCTAGAAATAAATCCCTATTTCACCACTATTGTTTTCCCCAAAACATTTTGCTTTGTTTTTGGTTTTAAAGCAACCCGCAGGTGTTGCTCTAGGACAGGACTCATCTCTGCTCCTGCCCACTGGTTCCAGCTGTCCTCTGCTGCCAGTCTGTGCCCACCTGCACCTTTCCTGGCATTTTGCAGTCTGAAGAGCCACTGGGGATTCACCTTGTGATGCTCTGGAGGAGAAGAAATGATGTCAGAAATAAATATGAAACAACAGCAACCAGGCTCAAGAAGTTAATGGTCGTGATAGCCATTCCCTGAGGAGCAGGGGGAGAAGAAGAAAGCTTTTAAAGGACAGGCAGCTGAGAGAGATGAATCTTTGTGCTGGGTTTGGCTTGCCCAGAGTGGAGCAAAAAGTGTGAAATTACCCCAAAGCTCCCCCGTGGCACAGTACAGACATCTGATGTCCTCTTCTGTGCTTGCTTGGAAGAAATCTGAGGTTAAGGGCAAGGAGGGAAGAAACAGGAGCTTTGTTTCACAGGGGCAGCACTTGGGGTTTGCTTTCATTGTCAGTATTGGAGTATTCAGCTGCCTTTTGGTTTAACATGGAGGGAGAATCTCTCTATGCAGAGACTGCGCAGTTACCTTCAGAGCAGAAGGGATGCTGGAAATAATCTAGCGTGGCCCTGCTTTGTTGTTTATAGAAACCAGCTTTCATACTTGCATGGGCATAGGTAGGCATATAAAGCAAATCAATATTTCAGTTCTGTGTTAGTGCAGTGCAAATATAGCATCCTGATAGGAACAACCAGGTTTTATGCATTAAATAAAAGCTATACATGTAAATTCTCTCCAAAAAATAACCACATGCAAAACACCATACTGCAACCTTCCAAAGGAGTCATAACTTTAGGTCTTACATAGAAATGTACCTTCTCACCTCTTTGCATTTCAAGACCAGAGTGTGCAGGATGCTCTATGTGTAAGGCATATTTAGGTATTTTGTTTAATTTGTTTGTTTTCAGAGTTTTATTTCACAGTCCCATAAAAAACCTGGGCTGAAACTTGTCTCTGGAGCATTTCGGTTAAGGCAGCCTGCAGCTGGAGTGCCTTACTTGTCTGACTGATCTAAGTGACACGTCTGTTTCTCTTGCAGGACCTCCCCTCCAAGAGCTTTTTGTCAATCCAGTGTCACAACAAAGACCAGCTACAGGTCAGAGGCATCCTGCAGCACCATCTGACAGCAGTACCACTGCTGCAGTGCTGTGCATATTGTCATAGAATTGTTTGAGTTGGAAGGGACTGTTAAAGGCCATCTAATCCAACTCCCCTGCAAGGAACAGGGACACCTACAGTTCCACCAGGGTGCTCAGAGCCCCTTCCAGCCTGTCCTTGAATGTCTCCAGGGATGGGGCATCCACCACCCCTCTGGGCAACCTCTTCCAGTGTTTCACCACCCTTTGTGTAAAAAACTTTTTCCTTATATCCATCCTAAAAGGATCTGCTCTCAGCCTGCTCACAGCAGGAGACACCCAAAGGGACATGATGCTGCAGACAGAGAGAAAGTACCTTCACCTTCCTCTGCTGGAGGATGAGAGCATGGATAATTCCCTTCTGGAAGGACATGGATAGTTAAGGAAAGATGGGGCTGGTAAAGAACCAATATTAGGACAATACTGGAAGAGATCAGACAGCAGATCAATCTGAGCTGGGGCAGCCTTCTTAATCTCATTTCATCAAATCCCAGAATCAGGGAACATCCCAAGTTGGAAGGGACCCACACAGACCATTGAATCCAACTCCTGGCTCCACACAGCTTAACACTAAACCCAAACCCTGTCTGAGAGCAGCGTCCCAACGCTCACTGAGTTCTGGCGGCTTGTGCCATGCCCACTACCTCTGGGGCAGAACCTTTCCCTAACCCCCACCTGACCCTCCCCTGACACAGCTCCATGCCATTCCCTCGGGCCCTGTCGCTGTCCACAGAGAGCAGAGCTCAGCGCTGCCCCTGTGCTCCCTGTGAGGGGCT
Source organism: Penelope pileata (assembly GCA_013396635.1). Lineage (NCBI taxonomy): Eukaryota > Metazoa > Chordata > Aves > Galliformes > Cracidae > Penelope > Penelope pileata. The sequence goes on along the minus strand of WBMW01006002.1, from coordinate 98,428 downwards.
GTAGGCCGCCATGAGGCCTCCCCTCAGCCTCCTCTGCTCTGGGGCAAACAAACCAAGGGACCTCAGCTGCTCCTCACGTATCTTGCCCTCTACTTTTCACCACATTAGTCTGACCTCCAAACACAGACTTATTCCCAATTTTCATTTGAATCCCTTCCCTTCCGTCACATACACAGGGGACAAGCCCCTGGCAGGGCTGCCTGCCTCCCTTTGGGCCTGCTGAGACGTTGGCACATTCACAGAAAAGCAGAGGGCACTGCAAAATGGGTCATCAGCGGATGCTGTGATATTTGCCCTCCATCAGCTCGCTGCCTTCTGTCTCCTTTCTGTCCCTCTGCCAGGAGAACACCAAAAGCTGTCTTCCAATTTTGACTGACTAAATTATACCAGAAGACATGTATTACAAAAATAAAAAATAAAAAAAAAATTCAAAATGAGATGAACTTGTGATATTAGATTTCTAGAAGTTCATTTGTATGCAGCAGCAATTGCACTAACAACATTTGCTGAAAACCTTACCATCAGCTGTCAGCATAGACCAAACATTTCTGCACTGCTGGCATATGGAGATGGTATGGTATCAATAACAGATGTTTATTTTTTATATCACCTAATCCCTAAACCAGAGACTTTACTAGTGTGTTATCCCTTATGGCAGAAATATCAAATATTTGGCTGTAGGACAATCCATGCAGACTTTTTCCGAAATATTACACAGATGTCTTGTTAAAAATTTCAGATGATGGAGGAATTCCATGAAATTTCACTTTGGCATCAAGTGAGTGAAAACAAGGCCAAGGCTTGCTAATATTTATTTTTTGGAAATTATTTTCTCCACTTCTGCAATTATGCAACAAACTCTTGATTTCAGCCATGCTGCTGACAGGCATCAGGACACACACACCTGCCAACACCTCCTGCTGACACATGGGACTGAAGAGGGCATTGTTCAGAACTGGCATAATCTGAGCACTGACCAGGTGCTCTTCCCCATGCACACAGAACCACTTCATCCCCTATTATTTATCTTCTTCTGCACATCATTCCTTTGTTATTTGTGCAATTTCCTATGAACTTTGCTCCCAAGCCAAAGAAATGCAGGCTGTAGCACAGCTTTTCACATCTCCAAATTTTACCTGTCCCTGTCTGCCACAACTAGATCAGCTTCATTCCCTGCCATCCTTCCCATGCAGGCTGTTCCTTTCATTTGCTGACACATTGGTTTACTCTGAAAATACTCTGTCCATCCATGGATTTTCCCTGAAGTAATGAGTGTGCGGGAACACAGATGTAATTATTTCAGAGTAAGCTTTTATGCACACAAAACTCAAGATTTCCTGAAAAGACTGTGCGCCGTGAGTTAAGATATGGGGTATGTAGAAAAAGAGAGAACCTTGCCTTGTATAATTTATAACATTTTGCTTTACACTGATTGAATAGATATGAATTTAAAGACTACATTTTGGGTCATGTTTTGGTTCCAAAATGCCATCAAATGGTGGAAACCTGGCAGGTAGCATGGACAGCTGTGGGCTGTGTCGTGTCATGCTGTCACGCAGGTGGGGATTGCTGGCTGGCAAGGATACCTGAAAGCAGAATCATTCCCTTGGCTCAGCCCACGAGGAGGTGCCAAAGAGTCGGCAGAGCACAGACCCAGCACTGCAAGGTGTCACCAGCTATTTTTTAATGAGGTTTCCTATGAAACATTGAAATACTTACACTTTGATCTTTGCCCGTATTTATTTTGTAATGATGCATCCAAAAAGAAAAGGAAGTATATCAGCTGGTGTTCTCCAGTGCAAAACAATATACGGCTTGTAAAACTTCACAAGCAGCTCATATCTGATTTGAGTTGGGCAAAACATCTTTTTCCCTGACTTCAGATCTGCCATTCTTTTACACTTCTCGTAAAGGAAAATGTTTGTCGTGAACAATAAAAGGAAAGTACCACTTTCCTGCTAATAGCTGTAATACCAAACCCCAGCCTTTAATATAATGGATCCCTATTCTCTCTCTAGACTAAAGGGCAGCCGAAGTGAAACATTCCCAAGAAGAGACGGAAAAAAAATCCTCTTGAAAACAATAAGAAAATTTCCCAAACAACAAAACACTCAGCCTCTGTCCTATGCCAAAGCCCCGTACTTTGCTTTCCACCTGACTGCCTGCCAAGAAACGAAGAAATTACCCAAAAGCAAGACATAGGATCCTTTTCCCTGGGCCAGAGCTTTCACAAGGAAAGAAGAGACCATGCAGAAGGGAAAGAAGGCACTGAATTTCTTTTGTTACAAGCGAGGGGATAAAGACGTGTAATATAGGTGAGAAAATGTGAAAGAGATGGATGACATATTGAGCAAAAGGGAAGACAACAATTAGTACCATCACATAAAGCGCAATTAAATCTTGTTCTAAACAGGACATGGATGGTGACTGCCTCTGTGGCTCTTACCCACCATATCACGTTGTCTTGGTTTATTGTCTGGAAAAAGGAAGAAAGAAATCTACCTGCATTGCTGAACTGTGAGAAATCAGTTAATGATTGAAGAGGATTTTGAGATAGGAAGTATGCAGCATGAAAATTGGTCATGGGTAAATACCAGGTGGCTCGACTTTGCCCTCTCTTCACGTAGGCAGCCAAACATCTGGGTTTTTACACTTTTGTTCACTGGCAAAAATATTTTAGATCAGGCTCACTGTGTGTTTTGAGTCATACTCAGAGAAACGTTGCAAAAGCTACTGTCAAAACTCTCAATTCTCTTCAAACAAAAACATTGTACACAGCAGAAATGAGAAATAACAGAGAGAAACAGTATTAAGGAAATACTTTGCAGCTTACAAATTCCTGCTTCCTGGTTGGTGTTGGAAACAGGCAAACCTGGGAAATACTGGGGTTTGGGTTTACCCAACCTTCACCAGAGCAGTGGTTTAATAATACTGTTAAGTTTCAGACATTCAAAGAGACTGAAAATATTCTTTAAATGGCCAAAATGTCCTCTCTCAAACGTTTATCAAGAGTCCTGGAGCAAAGTGCTATTTTCAGGCAACAGGAGTAGCTGTCCCCTTGAACCAGAAAAAAAAAAAAAGGATATAATTGCAAAAAATCTGTGGCATTTTGTTTAAGTGGTATTAAATGGTATCTAACAGACAAAGCTAAGTTACTGCACTATGTGACAGAAGTCCTGTTACAAAAAGGATTTTGGCAAAATGTAGAAATTGGTTGAATTCTGATAGCTAGTATGGTCACAGGGACAAAAATGAAGAGCAGAATAAGACACAACAAGGAAGTGGAATGAAGAACAACATGAAGGCACTCCGTAAAGCAACGAAAAATGAACTAGCCCAACACTTGTTGTGAAGAGAGAGAGAATAATGAGAGTTGGGTTTAATGTCTTTATTGCTTCAGAAGACATTCAGGAAGGAAGTTCATTCAAAATGCTTAAGTAGATGGTGTAGGGAGGATGAGACCCCAGCCATGATCCTTGAGAAGGCGATGAGGACAGGTGTGATTCCAGAGCACTGGAGAAGACCAAGTGTGATGAGTATCTTCAAGAAAGAGGGAAAGGAAGTACATAGGAATTGTCACGGATGAGTCTGAGTGCTTTTTATGACAAAATATCAAAACCGGTATCAGCACAGTGTTTGTAAGCATCCAGAAAACATCTAATTGTTAACAAGCAAGGGAGATTTGTAAAGAATCAATTTGTTCAACCAGTTTGTGTGCTGTATGCAAGATGTTGGAATAATCTTCCCAGTCTAGATAGCACTGCTAAGGCTGCAGATGGAATATTAGTGCTTGGTTTGAGTAAAACACTTTGGGAAAGCTGTAGACCGTTCATCCATTTCTAGAAAATTTCAGGCAATGCTAGAAAAGAGAACGGATGGATAATATAACAACTGTCGTATACATTAAAAAGATTTCTGAAAAGAGTAAAACTTCTCCTGTGCAGTGCAAAGGGAAACAAAACAATCCAGCTAAGTTACAGGAACTACAGTTGCACTTAGCTTTGAAGTTCCAAGTGACTGAACCTAAATTACAGAAATTACACTTCACTACCACTTTGAAGTTCCAAGCGACTGAACCATTTCAGCTTGTGTCCTGTGTGACAAATTCTGTCCTCTTTCTCAGTGCGAATTAGTCAAAGACCTGGTCTACAATAACTGATTTGTTTACACCAAATGCTCTCCTTTGTTGGAAGTTGATCTGGCAAAAATCACTATGTTGTCCCTTAAACAGTGAGTCACTGAGCTTCCTCTTTAGGAGAACAAATGAGACCAGGGTCACAATAAACTACAAATAATCCCAGCAGACCGTGAGTTCTGATTGTTGGAATTCCTTGCCGACAATCCTTTAAAAACTTCCTTCCGCTGAACAAAGGCTCCACCTGAACAAGAGTGGCACGGAACCAGGGTAACTGCTGTACCATGCCTGCTGAACGCGTTTGTGTGAGCCCTCCGCCATCTGCCAAAAGGATCTTTCTTTTGAACCTGTGTACGAGAGGGTAGGAGATGGCACAAAAGGGGCAAGATGGCTGTTTAGGAATCTACAGGGCTTGGCTTTGTTTCCATGGCAAGTTCCTAAGACACATCTGGAAAAGCACATGGTAGCAACTGGTGCTTTAGGAGAAGAATTCACAATGCCCAAATTATCCGTGTGCTGGGTAGGGAAGTTTCCAGGTCGGTGCTGGGATGGGTGGTAACCACCAGCAGGACACATAACAAGGCTGAGAGCTCATTGCTCTTTACCAACTGGTAGTTTGATGGGTTCACATAAAGTGCCAGCAGATGGGCTCCTAAGGCTCTCCGGTCTCAAACAAGGACCCCACAAACTTATATAAAAAGTATACTTATACACAAACTATATATATATAATACAAATATATAAAATATAAATACATAAAAATCACATTTATAATCTATATATAACTATATCTAATCTATCAAATCCATATCAAATCTATCTATATCAAATCTATCTAGATATCTTTATTATATCTATATCAGATCTCTCTCTATATATCTATGTCTATATCTCTATTTAAAATATAAATCTTAATATAATCTATATATATAAATACAGTCTATCTAATCTACCTACATCAAATGTGTCTGTCTGTCTGTGTCTGTCTACCTACCTATCTATCTCTATCTATATGTCTGTGTCTGTGTCTGTCTATCAGTCTAATCTCCATATATCTTATCTGACTATCCATTTATCCATCTATCTGTCTTCCTGCCTGCTCTCTTACCAGCTATGCGCACTGTGCACGTGTGGGTGCATTAGGGCCCCGTGTTAACAGAGGTGGTGGAGAAGTGTTGAGATAATCCACTTAATGAGAGCAGGGAGAGGTGAGAATTCAAAGCATTTCAGGAAAAAGCTGCAGCTGGCATATGAAGTGTTCCCTCTGGGCAAGGGATCTGGGCAGGGGGGTTCTCACAAAACACAGGCATTGCCTCTGGCTGTGTCCTAAGGGGAACACAACACTATCCCTACATGTTACACAGTCATAGAGAACAAGCCCTGCCAAGGGTTGCCTAATTTCTAAATTCTAAATAACCCCTTGGCCATAAATTAGGGGCATAGAAGTTTAATCCAGACAAGTGGTTACCGTAAAACATGTGAATAACCCTGAGATTCACATGTGCCAGGTTCCCACTGGAAATGTGAGAAGCTGAGAAATGGACTGAGTACTTCAGATGCCCTCCTCGGTGCCAGCGAGGCTGTTCGTTTGTTAACGATCACAGCTTAAACAGAGCTTGCTCTGGCATGGAGCTCTGTAGGTAATTTTAGACCATGCACTGTGATCAGAAATGCCCTTCTGCTGTGGTATGTGTGCAGTGCAGACAGGAGGCAATTTACTGCAGTGGACTGTTGCCATATCACAACATTATTGTCCCTCGGGAGGGAAACAATGTAGATTTATGACTTGCTTGAGTTCTTTGCTTTGGTTATTTTCTTCCTGCCAGGTTATTTTTAGTGCAAAATTGTTCCAAATTATGTTGAGAACACGAGAAGCTGAACTGAAACCGTGATCGGAAATGCTGCTGTGCACGAGGGCTGTTTCTGCAGGAAGCAAGAGCCAGTAAGATGTTGTACTGTATAATCCTAAAGAAATCTCCAGAAAGCAACATGCTAACTCTGCTGTCAGACAGTCCACAGTCGATGACCCATCCTGGTGTGAAGCATCTCTTCAGGCTGGGATTTTAGCAGCTAGGATCATACTTTGTATGTGGTCTTGTTCAACACCTTCATCAACGATGTGAATGAGATGGGGTGCATGCTCAGCAAGCTTGGTAATTATACAAAGCTGGGAGGAGCGGCTGTGCTGCCATTCAGCGAGACCTGGGCAGGCTGAAGAGTTGCGCAGAACCTTACAAGGTTCAACAAGAGCAAGTGTAGAGTCCTACACCTGGGGAGAGATCAGAACACATCAGTACAGGTTGGGGGCTGACCTGCTGCAAAGCAGCTCTGCAGAGAAGGACCTGGGTGTCCTGGTGGACAACAGGTTGGCCAACAAAGAATGCGGCCAGCAGATCGAGGGAGGTGATCCTCTCCCTCTACTCTGCCCTGGTGAGGCCACATCTGCAGTACTGTGTCCTGTTCTGGGCTTCCCAGTTCAAGAAAGACAGAGAACTGCTGGACAGAGTCCAGCGGAGGGCCACAAAGGTGATGAGGGGCCTGGAGCATCTCCCTGATGAGGAAAAGCTGAGAGACCTGGGAGTGTTCAGCCTGGAGAAGAGAGAGGATCTTGTCAACACTTATAAATATCTAACGGGTGGGGGTCAAGTGGATGGGGCCAGGCTCTTTTCAGTGGTGCCCAGCAACTGAGCAAGGGGCAATGGGCACAAACTGGAACACAGGAAATTCCGTATGAACATGAGAAAAAACTTCTTTACTGTAAGGGTGACAGAGCACTGGAACAGGCTGTCCAGAGAAGCTGTGGAGTCTCCTTCTCTGGAGATTTTCAAAACCCACCTGGATACTTTCTAGTGCAACCTACTGTAGGTAACCTGTTTCAGCAGGGGGTTGGACTTGGTGATCTCCAGAGGCTCCTTCCAGCCACTACAATTCTGTGATTCTGTGGCACACATCTCTGCAAGGACACAAGCCAGCAGGCACTGTCTCTCCTCTTGGCTGCTCTTGAAGAAGACACAATATTCCAGCCCTTAAAGCACTTGAGGACCTGAGTTCTCCATTTAAAACATTTTGCATCCTCCTAGGCTTTGGCTTTCAGAGACAGAACCACAGTGTTTCTTAGAAATTAATTAACAAATTCACATCCTCTTTTGGATGGCTTGGGAAACAGCAGCACGGATGAATGCTCTGCTGATGCGGTTTTAATACTGAGCTGTCAGGGGAAGCAGGTACCTGGCAGTTCGTGAAGCCTAATTATGGAGCACAGCTTTCTCTGTTGCTACCTGCCTGCTCCAGAGACAGCTGTGTTCCCTTCTCTTCAATGAAACAGTGCTGCAATAATAGCTTGCAAATTTTTTATCTCTGGAAGCAATTATCAGTTTGTTTTAAAAGCTGAGCTAACACTGGAGACGTGTTTATTCTCCAAGTAAACACCCCCTATTCAAGTTATCACATTTCTCCTTGTTATTTTTAAACGAATGTTGTGTAGTTGTGAATGCAAGCTGCTTCATCTGCTACAGAAAACACCCTAATTTGTTAATGAGTTCACAAAAGAGGAGTTAAGGGAGAGGTTTCAAAAGTGGAATATTAATGCTGAGAAATCACCATGACTCCAAATTAAATTAGAAGTGTCTGATGTTGCTAGAAAGTCTCAAAGCCATAATCTCAAAGCCACATTTTAATGCCTACAGCCTCTCCGCTCCGCTCCCGCTGGGTGCCCTCTGTCCACCCCACAGCCAGGAGCTTTCTGTTCCCTATGGGACAATGGTGGCAGCTGAGGCTGGGACATGGCCTCCACTGGAGCCTTCTGAGCCTTGCTATAGCACTGTAAGCCTTAATCAAATAAGAGGGCCAAATCTCGCTTTGCTGTTGTGAGTGGCATCAGCAGGAGTTTGTCCTCAGTTATTTATCACTCAGGGCTCTAACGATGGTGACTGCTCGTTTGGTGGAGGCCACAGGGCATGCGGCCATTGGGGGGATTCTGAGCTGGAGGCCCAGTCAAATTCAAGGGAAGTTGATCCTGTCTGAACATGAGAGAGCTGAGGGACGTGCAAGATGGACAAAATGAGTTATTTCCATTTGCTTTCCTGGCTGCAGTTATCTCTTATTCCTTTCCTGGGAGAAGAATGGTCACGTTTCTTCTCTAGCATTTATAAATTGTGAGCAGTGTGTCACACATCTTGTGTTCATGGCTATCTGCGCACATAGTACCCAATTAATACCAAGTAATATTCAATTAATACCAAGTAATACTCAATTAATACCAAGTAATACCCAAGTCATACCAAGTAATTGGGATACCATCACACAACAAAAGTATAAAACTGCTTTCAAAGAGCCATGTAAGAATATAAAGACAGTTTCTGCAAGGTTAAGGTCAGTGAGAATTTTTCCCACTAAATTCAATGGTGCTGGGATCAGGTCTATACAAATAAAATGGAAACTGACATCAAAGGCAAACAAGGAAAGGGCACAGCATGAGCTCATGGGATTGTTTACTACGTACCATGCTCTCCAAGTTTTTTATACGTTTTGCTTGGATTTTAATTTCCTTTGAACTTCAGACAATATGCACCTTAAAGGCTAAACCTGCCAAAATGAGTGGATGTTTTCTTAACAACTTTAGCACAGATTACAACAATTCTTTATCTCACGTGTTCCTCTTGAACAATATAATCAATCATTTTATGCTGAGCTGCATATAAAGTTCACTCAGGAAAATCAGATTTGTTTCAGAGTGATGCATATTCTGAACTATCTAATCTTGCTGAGAATACAACAAGGCCTTCTGGCTTTGATTCATCAGAAAAGGTGAACATTGCCCAGACTTAAATAGGAAAATTGCACAGCTGCTGTACTGTGGAAACATTGAGTGCAGTGGGAGCATTGTGGATGCCCCATCCCCGGAGGTGCTCAAAGCCAGGTTGGATGGGGCAGCCTGAGCTGGTGGGGGGCACCCAGCCCATGGCAGGGGGTTGGGACTGGGTGGGCTTTAAGATCCCTTCCAACCCAAACCATTCTGCGATTCCATGATTCTATGATAGATACAGAAGAGAGGCTAAACCTGTGTGCATTTCTGCCCTGTGACAAACCCACAGCACAGCACAGGGTACGCCAGTGAACGTGTCTAAGCATCATCAGAAGTCAAATCTGCTCAGGAAAAGATCTGAAAACAAGTTACACAAAACACACAGAAACACCCCTGATGATGCAAATCACTCACAGACATCATTTCAGTTACAATCTACCCCAGCCTTCTCACAGGGGCAATGTTTTCTTTGAGCAGATGTGCAGCATATGGTAACAGAGCCCTTCCAGCTTGCAGAATACGGATCTCAAAAGGCATGGGAAGGTGGTGAGGAGGTCCTTGTGATACTGGAAGGGAGACCGGTGGATTATGTAACTCGCAGGAAGTGCTTTTGGCAGCTCCGCCACTGCAATTTATATAAATATCTGTTGCAGAAAAAGCGCAGGGGCACAAAAGAAACTTTGTCAATGATAGGCTGTGTCAGAGGGAAACAATGTTACTGGAGTTTGGAATGGGAACTATACTCAGAGGCTGTTGTTTCTGCTATGAAGGAGGAAACCACAGCCTCGAGATCTTACTGGGCTGCACTCCTTTCCTAAACTCCGTCTGTGGCAGATGAGGCAACATAAAAGCAGCACTGAATAACTCTCTTCAGAACTTGCACATTGCAGCTCCTCATCAGACTGAAGGCTCAAACCCTTCATCCATGGAGATCAAACAAAAAGCAACTGCTTGAAATTCAAAGACATTGTAGTAATATTCAAAACAATCATTACTTATAAAGCTTTTATTCTCTCCAAACTTCAGCCTTTTAATCAAAAACACTTAACATTTTCCATTCCTCTCCAGTGCTGAGATTCCAAGGTTCAGAACAGAGCTACTCTTCAATCTTCAGGCAAAACTTCACCATTGGTTTGAACTAGTACAAGATCTGAGTGGACAACTGGCAAGACTTCACATAGTGCCAACACAGCAATTTTATCTGCTGTAGAGAGTGCAGCAAATACTTGCTTCCTCCTCCTGTGTGCTCTAGCATAGAACAAAGCATTTTTGTCCCCTAAGATTTGTTGTTCTGCATCATAACCTATGGTGCCCACATAAAAAAAGGCAACCATCAGTCTCGGTGCAGCACTAGCAGTGAACATCTGACACACTCATCGCCAGGAATTTCACATGCTAAGCACATCCTGTGCGTGCAAGCCTAAAATCAGTCATAAACATCTATATTGTCCCAGGTTCACAGATATGCAGCATGACCTACTGTATGGGTAGTACGTATGAATTTCCAAAGAAACAGATCAATTGATAACTCTATCAAATGAAAATGCGTTCTTTTTAAGGTTACAACATTCAATGGAAGGCTTATACCTAAATATTGTTAATTGGAGACAGCAAACACAGCCTGGGAGTGCAACAGCACCAGATTACTACATCTAAAGCATCATTTCTAATGGAAGTAACAACGGTGTTATGGCATACAGCCATGACATCCTACTACAGCTTTCTTCATGTAGCTCGTAGAACAAAACTCCAGAGCTTCCTTCAATTACACACATGCAGTGTCTGTTTGCTGTCTTTGGTAGAAGTGAAATTCAACCCTGTGCATATTTTATGCACCTCGAAATAGTACCCTACCCACTCTCTCATTTCAGAAGAGGCATACTCTTTCCCTCCTATGACACTTCTTTGGGATTGCAGCTGGAAGATGTGTCACCGGGACTTCCCTTTGTTTCCCTTAGGAACTAGATGCTAGTGACAGATGCTGGACTGGCAGCCCCACAGAAACAGATACCCCAGGCCACCAGCTTGCACAAGTGGTGATAGTTCAAGTGTCCGACTTCTGTATGGCACCTACCACCTTGCTGCTAGGTCACACAGGTTAATCAGCAGCTGTCAAATAGCACTATTCAAGCATTTCTTCCGAGCTGGGTGCAAACTCACCTGGTTAATACCATGGGAGTACAGCCAAGCTGATATAAGATTTCAGTTTGATTTTAGGTTTTGTCTTTTTCTCTCTTCTTCTCTCCTCTTCTCCCCTCTTCTCTCCTCTTCTCTCCTGGCCTCCCCTCCCCTCCCCTTCAACTGTTCTTCCCAAAGATGAGAGAAACAGGTCAAAAATGGAGCAATGATAGCCCATTGGAGACAGCAGACTTATCCAGCTAATTCTTTACACTGCTGCCACCAGTACTCAGATTTGGTAATGCTAAGGTTGGTCATGGATCTTTGTGCTATATTGCAGCCATTTGGATTCATTTGTCAAAGGAAAATGTGACAGTGAAGTACAAAGCAAAATATCAGCCTGAAACTGTACATCAGTGCCTGTGTCCTCTATTTCTCACAGAATGATAAGACCTTGACACTTGTACGTAGAACTCTTAAAAAATAAGCATGCAAATTTATACTCATGTCAAACATGCATGCACACACACAAACGTACATCACATATATGCGTATATATACTTGAACTTAGGAAATAATGCAGTTGTCCCCTTCCCTGCCAGTAAAGCACATCACATAATAATAATCCATTACATAAAATTAGTGAGCTTCATCCTGAGAACTGTTAGGCCTCTCCTCTCCATCCTCCTGTGTGAATGTTGCTCCACGTGGCTGTGCTCTTCAGTAACATTTCCTTTCTAATTCAGTCTCAGCATACCCACAGCCATATTGCATCCACTGACTCAGAGCAGTGCTGCTCTGTAAGCTTCAGTAATTTCCTCTCCCCCAGATCTGCCAATGGATGCATTTGCAGTGAGCAAGTCCTTCCCTTCCCAGTCTTTGTTCTGTGAGACTAGAGAACGTCTTTCAGACAGCTCACGCTCCAAGAAGGCTCAAACAGCCTGCTTCTCTTCCTGCTCCAAGCTGAATTTATTTTTCCTGAGGGCAAGCTTTGCATTCATTTTTCAAGATAAGTCTTACCAGTTAAATGATGGCAGCAGCATTTCCCTACAAAATGGAAACACCGCTCCTGTTAAAATGAAGAAATACATTTGTCATTTTTTGTGGCATCATTGTGTGAGTGGGTACAGCAATCACATCTCTCAGATTTTTCTGTCGTTCTGAACCCACAAATTCTCACCATTAGCTTATACGCAGGATCAGTGCAGGACCTTGTACTTCAAATTGTTTGCAGCAAGAGGCTTAAAAATAGTAAGAGCATAACTGGATTGGGCAAGTATTTTATTACTTTCTTTCCACTTCAACTTCCTCTTTAAAGCAGCTGTGTCTAGGTCTCGTCTCACTTTTGGGTACATGAAGCAATCTCCAAAAACATGAACAAAGTTTAAATTATCCAAAATTCAGTATTGATTCTGTTTGCACAGAAAATATTTTAACATCAGAATTTAAATGAAACAGAGATGATGCAAGAGTAATATGTATCCCACTACTGTATTCACTTCGTCAAACTTCAGTCATTTCTGTCTAAGCCAGTTGTGTGGGCTTCCTCTGTAAGAACAGCAGAGATGCTGGCACCACCCCAGGGCAATGCATCTCTCATAACACGGGCACTTACTTTAGGATCCAGTAAAGAGTTTCCTATCAGTGCCTGCTTCTTCCTCTCCTCAGATCACTGAATGAATCCGCACAGCATAGCCCAATGTTCCAGTGTAACACAGCAGGGCTACTCATCAAGAATCAAACATGGTGAGAGCTTTGGCACTTGGATTTTTCACCCATTGAGAAGAAAATGGACCACAGATCAGTCATCTGGGATGCTGGAAAACTGTTCAAAAAGGAACTGCGCTCCCTAAATCAGGTCATTACTGACATGTCACGAGATAAAAATAAGCACTGAAAGAAAAACATAGGACGTTTGAATCATTTTTTCCAGAAGCACGTGTTTTCCAGGATGTTCACTGCAAGCATTGCTGCAATTTCAAATAGGAACAAGAGTAAATTCTGAGTCCTGGTTTCTCACAAGAGAGTTCTGATTAGCTGCTGTAGAAAAGGGCTCTCTGAGACAGGAAATCTCCTCTGACCAATCCTACGTTACCATCTGCCTTTACATCCATCCAATCCTGTTTTGTAACACCTCACTCTGAAAAAAAATATGGTCCCTTAGCAGATTAATGGGTCAAAATAACACTACTGCTTTTGTCTTTGTTTTTCACACAAGGTCATGAAGGTGATTGGGAGCTCCTGAGAACGGCAGGAGCTCTGGAGCAATTCAAAACTGGAATTTCTAAAAAGGAAGGAATTGGGTGAGAAAGGCTAAGTCATAAGGATTAATTAGATTCAAGAAGGTATGCTGACTTCCAAGTAGTGTGGGCTGGAAATAAAACAGATGGAGAAGTAAGAAGAGATGACGTTGTGTCTGCAAACTGTTCTCTGAATGGGTGCTGCCGGGAGGGTGCCAGCTACAGGATTCAACATTTTGTAGGAAGAGTATGAATGATCCCCCCCAGCCTACGGATAATTAACTCACCAGTCAGCTGATTAGTTAAATGTTTCCTTAGGGAAAAAAATCCAGGTTTGTAAGTATATCTGGTGATACATTTCTGGAGATTGAGACACTACGGCTTGAGAACAGCCCTGTTTGTGCCACACATCCCCCTCTGCACCTACTGGTCAGCAAGTGCAATCCCTCAGAATTAAACAAACCCTTCCTTATCATTCATTTCTTTGTGGTATGACTGTATCCATACAATTCTTTGCATTTTAATTGGGAAAAGTAGAAAAAATCTCAGTTTGTAGTCCCAACTAAAATGGGAACTGAAAAAAAATTTCCTGTCAAGACATAAATTCAAATTTCTCTTTGCCTCTGTAACTTCACTGACTCTGAAAAGCAGAATAGGAGCTGCTTTTCCTCCTTTTGGTTGAAATGTTGAGAGTTGTTGAAGCAGAAATAGAGTCAAAATCTTCCACTTGTACTGAGTGAAGCAGAAAAGCCATTTTCCGTTAAAATGAGCATTCCTCAGTGCTTATTAGGAGGGAAGAGGCAAAGCGACAAGAAAACCTGATGTGCAGTGCTGGCAGCAGGCACTGATGTCCTGAGGGAGAGGACACACAAACCTGCAGGACCGTAGATAAAGATCAGAGTTCTTACTCCGCGTGAGAACTAAAAAATAAAAGCAGTGAAACCCTCCAAAGCTCTTTGTGGGGAAGTTCTCCTTCACAGTCACAAGCACCTTACTAAGAGCTAACCCTTCTAACTGTAAATATTGCATATTTATTAGGTCTGGTCAGAATTCTGGTTTTATTTGTTTGTTTGTTTGTTTTAATGAACAAAATTGGTATACTTTGGTTTGTTTGGGGATGGGGAAATGCATGTCTTTTCTGGACCTGGTCATTTTCTCTGCATTACTGCCCGATGGTTTTGTCAGTTGTAGTTCACTTGATAACTTCTGGAATCAAAAATGCAGGAAACTAATTTTTTTTTTTTTTGGGTGAAATTTCATACCATTCTGGAAAGAGTTACAGACTCTTACAAAAACTTCTACTGGTCATAACAGCATATCCCAGAATTCAGTTGGTGTGATACAAGGCAAGGACATGTCATGGCCAGGGGAAGTGGCATTTCAGTATAGAATTTTCTCAGCACTGCGTATTTGGTCAATTTGGGTCATTCCACAGCTGTCCCCTGGGAATGCTATTTATAAACTCAAAAGAGGCTGAACAACAATCACAAAAAGGCTGCTCCTTTCACTAAAATAAATGGAAATCTTAGCTTGTTTCATGTTGATGAGAGAAGAGGCATCGTGTTGAGCTTTAAGCAGGAAGCAACAGCCAGGTATGTTTGCACTGCTTTGTCTCAACCTCTCTACCACAGACTGTGATATTGATGAGAATGCACTACTCGTGGCATTGTCAGCTTTGAAAAATCAATAGAGAAAATGTAAACATACAGATAATTACAGATAATTCTACATTCCTTTCTCCAAAAGGCTCCCAAGCATCCTCACTCTAGAGAATGTTGTCATGTCCTGGAGCTTGCAGGGTGTGGCTTTTCCGCACTTGTATAAAAAAGGAAAAACAAAAAACCAAAAAGGACAATCAGAGTCAAAATAGTTCCTCGAATAATACATGCAGAGTGCACCTTATCAGTCCTCTTGGTGACAGTCTGGTTTGATTTGTAATTTGTAAAATTACAATTAAACACAGTTTAATTGCAAGTCCAAACTGCTCTGAAGACAACTTGCTGCCTTCAAAGTTCCAGGCTAGGTCTGCAAGCTGAACTGCATGAGCGAAAACAACAGCACTAGAACCAGCACGAGAGCAGGAGAGACAGAAACAGCAGCTCAGTGTCAAGGAGTGACACTTCCCAACTGCAGTGGCACTGAGCCGTCCTGCTCAGCTGCTCTTGGCACCACACTTACAGCACAAAGGGGCTGCACATGTATCACTGCCTGCCATTTGAATACAAGAACACTTTCAGCTGACACCATTGCCTCATCTGTGGCACTGAGATGGACTCTAATACACAATGTGTGCACAATGCAGGGCTGCAGTGTGATGCATTAAATGGTTTAATAAAACTTACTGCCCTTTGAGCAAACTTTCTATTTTAGATCACCGCAGTCAGGACTACATTGCTACTACTGATGAAGTGAAGGAAGAATTACATTTGTAATGCTGTA
Source organism: Penelope pileata (assembly GCA_013396635.1). Lineage (NCBI taxonomy): Eukaryota > Metazoa > Chordata > Aves > Galliformes > Cracidae > Penelope > Penelope pileata. The sequence goes on along the minus strand of WBMW01006002.1, from coordinate 82,692 downwards.
AGCTTTGTGTGAAGCATTCTCTGCAGAAAAAAAGCGCCTTCTTTATTCCCCCCCCCTCCCCATCCCGCTCAGTGCACGTGTGAGAGCTGCCACAATAACAAGCAGTTTTTTAGCTACTTTTATTTTGGTAAGACAAAATGGCTGAAGGCCACAGCTGTTGATTTATTCAGATGCCTAAGGAAACCATTAGCCCGTTGGACCCTGACGAGGAGATTTCTTTGTGCTAGATGCTAATATAAGGAAATTGTAAGCAGTGCCTGCCAAAGGAACTTAGTAAAAATGCAAAATGCCAAATGTACCTGAAAGGGAAGGGGGGACGTGGTTGTTTATTTGAGGGAAAAAAAAACAAAAAACAAAAAACAACAACTCATAAGACAAAACAGCAAAACAAGTGAAAAACATTGCTATTTTAAAATATGTATTTTTTTTACAACCAAACTGTGGAGGTGAAATCTCTTCTGTACTTAAATCAAAAGGAGTATCTTTGAAACTGCATGAATATACACGTGGTTATGATGTTTAAGACTGTCCATATGCAATGGTTTTTATCAGCATGACTTGGAACAGAGCTTCTCCCCAAAATCCCTGCTCTTTGCAGCTTTGTAAGTGGTTGCAATAAAAAAATTAAACCCTTAAAAGAGATATGGAAGAAAAAATGTGATGCAGTAACTGTTCTTTCAGTTTACTCTTGTTTTCTGCCTTGTAGCAGAAAAATGATTAATTGGTGCCTATACTTAGCCTGAATTTCAAATATCCTCTCCCCCTAATTATTTTCCTTCGAGATTCAACAGTTACAAGTACTTTATTTCATACCAATGCAAAAGAAATGACATTTCTAACACCTTGTTCAGAATTGTAAAAACATTTAGTACTTGGACATCTACAATAGTGCTTTAATCAATTTAAGTGCTTTCATCAATTTGAAAGCAGTATTTTCGTACCAACAAAATGAGGCTACAGAAGTGAAACTTGTTTGGGCTCCCTGTCTTGAGCTTAGCCCTGCAAAGTGGAGTAAGGCATAAGAGTATTTGCCATGAGGCAAAGGAATAAGAGGAAAAACCAGCACTTGTTAGTCAAGCTAGAACTGATTGTGGAAAAGAGGACAGGATTGAATCACAAAGTTGATACTAACGGAGGAAATAGGTCAAAAGAGGTTAAATTTGAAACAAAGGAAAGAGAATATTTTTCAGCCAAGAATTTACCCAATAACAAACAAAGCACTTTTGTGGTGTTGCTGCAAGAAAAAAAAATAAAATTAGGATAAACTTCAAGTCTGCATATCATTTCCTCCATTTTGGTTTCTTGCTGTGTCAATGTGTGACAATGTGAGCACAGATGGTTCACAAAGCCAGTTCCTGTTATTTTGCAGACCAGCTCCTGAGTTCTCATAGATCACCAATGATCCACAGTCTATGGCTTGAAAATTATGGCACTATTGAATGATTCTTTCAACAGCTTGGAAACTGCCATCTGAAATTCCTTAATTCCTGTGATGTAGTTGCAAAGGTTCCAGCCTTTCTAAGTGCCCTGTGTAACTGCTGAGGTGCCACATATGGGAGTATCTGTTAGGAGGGTAAGAAGAAAAGAAAGATAAAGTTGGTTTTGCTTCTTTAAATAACGAAAAAAAGGAAAAAACACATACACAGAAGAAAAGCCCTATACGAAATAATAGAATTAATAGTATTAAATGGTGCTGTGCAAAATTAACTTTCCTCCTTCTTGAAAAAATAAACTTTTTTTACAGCTTTTTTGTACAAAGCAACTGCTCTTTGTTTATACATTTTTCTTTCCTTCTTTCTTTCTTTTTTTTTTTTAATTTTTTTGAGAGTCCTACCTCATCCTGTAGAACAAGCAGGTTCACTCTCAACTGAGTATGAAATAAAAGGAAAACTATTGTGTGCATGCTGACTGAATGACTGAATATTTTCCCACAGTTTGTATTTTTGGGAATGAAATCTATCTGCTGCTTCTTCAAACCAGCAGAGGGAGTTTTCTCATCTAAATAATTTTTTCATTTCTGAAACATCAACTTTTTTTTTTTTTTTTATTTCCCCAGTAATGTTATATTACCTCATAGGAACTGTCTCTGAAAACAAAAGGTGAAATTTTACAGTCAAGACTGTAACTCCTAAATGCTACCGGCTGAACGCCTCCATGCAATTTTTACAGATATGATTGTGCAGGAAGTAGGTGTAATGAAAAATTGTATTTAACAATATAGTGTTAAAAGCGTGAAAAATTGACCCATCTGTAATGTTCAGGAGCAAACTATTTGGTTACAAGGGAACGTACAACTATTGCTACACAAATGGGCGCGAAACCATAACTTGCTAACAGCTGACATATGATTTTTGTACACAGAAAATCAGTTCCTTTAATTCCTTGCCCTCTGGGGAGCAGTTTTGAAACTTCCATGCGCAGGTTTCTTAATCTGGAAGCAATGGAGTAATTTTAAGATTACCACAGTGGCAGAAAAGTTGTTTTATTTTTCTTTATTTATTTATTGTGAGAAAAAAAACCAAACATTTCCAGTGATGACAGATTGTGTCATCCTTATTTTATTTTATAAGCTTACATACCAGCCTCTATGAAACAATCTCTCTTTGAAAATAAAATGATAGCAGTGTATGTAACTGAATGTTTTCTTGATCTGTGAATGTCACAACAATTCCTCTCTCAAAAGCAAGCGATACAGTTTGGTCTTTCACTGAACTCAACCATAAAGAACTTAAACTGTTGCTCTTTCATTTTTAGAAGTTTTCATAGAATCATCAAGGTTGGAATAGACCTCCAAGACCATCTAGTCCAACCGATGTTGTTGAGCAAATTCTACCTTGAAAGAAATTAATCAGAGTTATTCTGGGGACACTTACTGCGTTGGAAAATACTCTGAAAGAAATATGTATTTTTATGCACATTGAATTCCTCAGTCAGAATACTGGGGCTCTACATCTTGCTTAAACTGAGAGAAAGGACTGAATAAAAAGCAAGACCCAGTGCTCCCTGTAAGTCTATCAGTATAACACCAAGACTTCCAAAAGACAGCTGAAGTACCAATCATTCCATAAAATCCAAGTGAGATGGCTAATTAGATGTTTTCAGCTTTTATAAAAGTGGAAAGTGAGGAAGGAAGTCATTGCCGGTGAATCAGAAGGTAGTTTGGGTAAACAAGTATTTAGCACATGACATCAGACATAGGGCATATAGAAAAGAAACAAAGTAGTCATGTGGCTTAACAGTTGAGCCATAATAGTTAATAGTTACTAGCCCAGCACAGATGTAATTTCCTTATATGCACTGTAAATGCTCACTCATATAGGAGCACTAAATGTGGGCCCCTGGTGATGCTTTAAGCTATACATGAGCAGACTTGCATTTTTGCAAAAATTGGTGCTGAGAAGTGTTGTCAAACTCAATGAAGCATGAGGCAGACACGACTGTTCAGCACCATGTAACTCACCACAGGACCAGTGTCACAACCAAGGGCTGGCTGTGGACACTGGTGAAATAGAAAACTGCAAAGGGCTTCAGGCTGAGCAGAAAAGACTTTTGGGCTCAGCAACCACAGTGGCTCCTCCAGGAGCCATCCCATTTCCATCACAATGTTATAAGAAAGGAAACAGTCTAGGAACACAGGATGGATGCTGGTGCAGATTAGATGGGCTCTAAAATTCAGTTTTTGTGCTCAAGCTCCTAAGAAGCTTTGAGCCAGTCCTGGCCACAGTTATCAAAAGACATGCAAACATAAACCAGAGGGAATTTTAGAAAACCAGCATCTTAGTTGTCCATAATAGAGAAACTGAGAGTCAGTGCTTTGCTCTCCAGCATGTTCCAGACTGATGAGAAGGTCAAAGCTAGCCTTACGTCAGTGTGAATATTCAGGGCTGATCCAAAGCTAAAAATGATCTTTAAATGAATTGGAATGAGCTTCCAGAAATAAAGCTACACAGAGCTTCTCCAACCGTCTGTAAATTAGTACATGAAGAATATTTTATTTCTCACCTCTTGTACATTCTTAACCTTAAAGCGGGTCTCAAAAAGATAAAGATTGCTATATTGGATCAAATTTATGATTCATGTCATCCTTTGTCCTTTTTTTAGTATGTACTTCCTCACAGGAAGTAGAAAGAAAAACACCTAAAGAGAAGACAGATGAGGATAACTCAGGCTCACTGAAGTTATTTTCTAAATTTTTGTTGGAAGTGACTTCAAACTGTAAAGAAAAGGTTTCACTTTAGTCCCAAATCTCTTGTTATTAGCTATTTTAAATCTATAGCGGGAAAGAGGGAGTTGTACTTAATAAGATTCTCCTTTAAGGGGAGTGTCATGGGACCATGCATTGGATTTAAACACTGTACCTGCTTCAAGGAAATTCTCACACTTGCTTGTACGCTTCCAGTTCTGCTGTTGGAAAGAATGGAAGCACCGTCTGCATCAAAACACTGTGAAGGAGATAAAATACCATACTATAATCTGGTACAAGCTTGTTTATTCCCTTAGGCTTCACACCATGCCTTCGATACTCATTATCTGACTCACTTTCTGTTTATGTCTCATGAGAAAGACGCTAGGCAAAAGCTGACTCCTGGAAATACTTGACATTCTTTTCAGGCTAATTTTGTCCTGAGCTTGGCTGAAGTGGCTCATCTTGAACCATTCACAAAAGCGTGTCTGCAGCGGGGAAGACAGAGTATTTTCATTTCAGAGAACCCTGCTGCGTGCTATTCCCCGATTTTCATCAAAACCACACCATGTTTACTTGCCCTTTTGGCCTTGAGGTCACTATTTTTTCTTTAAATCCGTTGAGTTCTAAGTAGTCGTTTTCACTCTTCCTGAGTTTCCCACAAAAACCTAAATGCTGGCAGCCTGATATAGCCTGAATGCTTCTTTTTTTCCTTCTAGAAATACATCTTAGCCAAAAAAAAAAAAAAAAAAAAAAAAAAAAAAAAAAAAAAAAAAAAAAAAACAAAACCCACCCAACCTTTTA
>WBMW01006002.1:46643-65599 GCA_013396635.1 Penelope pileata | reverse complement strand
AGGGTGTTGGAACTAGATGGTCTTTAAGGTCCCTTCCAACCTAGGCTATTCTATGATTCTAATGCCACAGAAACAAATGTGTAATCCAGCACCTAGGAGGGAGCAGCCTTGCTGTGGCTTTAGCGGGCTGGGGAGCCACTGTTCACTGCTAATTGTGATTGTGGCTCTAAGGGACATCGTTTAGTGATGGGACTTGGTAGGTCAGGTTGGTGATTGGACTTGATCTCCAAGAGCTTTTCCAATCCAGATGATTCCATTACCTGACACTAAGAAGACTGTATTTAAAAAACTGTGTTCAGTTTTTTTTCTCCCCTTTCCCTCAAATGCAAAAGGGATGCATCAAATTGGAGAGTCTCATGGCTAGGAGGATGTGCACATACTGTGTAAGAGGTTGGTCCAGCCTGGAGAAGAAAAGGCCATGCTTTTCTCAGAAAAGGTGCCTGGGCATGGTTGTGTTACCTCCATCCTTTGAAGACTTTAAAGACTGAGCTTGAAAAAGCCTGNTTTTTTTTTTTTTTGGGAAAAATGCAAAAGCAGAACAATAAGCTGACTTGTCAGAATGGTTTGAGTCATTCGCATGCAATGTGATTTTGAGGCTGGAGAGAGAGAAGTTTCCATATTTGCTGCTCTAAGAAATGAAACCACTGTCGTATCATAGAGTTCACACTTTAGTAAAGAAGAATCACATCACTTCACTCTGAAGTGGTGTATCCAGTTTTGAAAGGCTTTGTTTTAGGGTTGGGTGGCATGTAATCAGACTTGCACTGAAAGTCGTCCTGTGGGTGCAGTTTCACACTGTGCTTCGTTAGAGATAACTCCAGGCTGCTGCCACAAAAGGGCAAAGCTTTGCAATTGCCCTCTGTGGTTTGCACCGGCTGCAGTGGTTGAGGCCATGCTGTGAGCTGATAACTGCTTGGTGTGGGGAAACTTCTCAGCCAGGTTTACCATCGTGTCAGCAAGCTGCATGGCCTCACTCTGACTGCACAGTCGTCATCTCCTGTGCAAGAGTGGATGGGAATGTACCTTAGGGGTCACGGAAGGAGGAGAAGCTCACCTGTCTCATTTCAGTCTGAAGTGCAAAGCAACTGGATTCGAGCTGAAGCTTTAATTTCTCATGTTTTCCTTAATTGCTCTCAGTAGTGTCTGTGATCCAACAAACTCATTATTTCACAGCTCTTCTTCCTGCTTTTAAAATGCCTTTTAAAAAAAAAACTTCATGTCATCTTCCTCCATCCATTTTAGCCATGTTTATACTGTGCCTGTATCTTTATTGACTTAATGACTTTAAAGACAAAGCAGTTCACAATCAGCTGGACCTTGCTGTTGAGGTGCTTTTTGTATTTCTGTGGGTTTGGTTTTTGTTGTCCTCAGCAGTGTGTATGTTTTGAGAAGTAGCTTGAGCTGTGAAAGTATGCCTCTGTCCTTTATCCTTGGCTGGGCTGGACATTGACGTTCCCATTACTTGAATGTTTTTATGGAGGTTGGCTTATTTAGCACTGTCATAAATTGATAATTAATAACGTTAACTAGAATAAGCCTACCTCAAACTTAAGATAAATTATACTGCTGTTGGCACTCATTTTACCATCTGAATGTTTTTGAGTCAAGTCCTTAACTATTGGAACAAAATGCCAAGGGAAGTGCTGGATCCATCATTTCTAGATATGGTCGATCCCTGGATGATGGCTTTATCAATGCATTCTTTAATCTCCCCTTCTGGCAGATAGAGTGGTCATGTGTCCCTGGGATGAAGAAGCTGGCCAGAGTTGAATCCAACTGGAAGAGAACCAGCTGGCTGATCTGGCAGCAAACTAACAGGGCACACCCTGTGACTGCGTAACTGCGAGAGCAGCGCGAGAGGCAGTGGTGTGGGAATGGCAGGGTCATTCCTTCATCCTCAAATTGTTGGTTTAGTTCTAAGAAACTGTATTCTCTGTAAATGACTAAAGCAACTGTTCCTGAAAAGCAAACCCCATCTGGTTTTGTAAGTGATTAAATATTCTTCTGTGCAGAGATTCTGATGCAGAACTTCACAAATTTAGCTGTACTTACGCGCTGCCTGGGAGTGTCTGCAAAGTTTCAGATAATATCTGGAGAGTGTGCCATGGGCTGTTTGCTGGGAACTTCAGTGTCCCAAGCAAGTTACTGCTCTTCTGAAGCCAGGTAAAGTGAGAAGTTGTTCTGAAATCAGGGCGGCAGAGGTGCTGAGGGAATTAAGTAGACATTAGGATGAAAATGTGTGTTAATCCTATGCTGTCTCAGGTCTAAGGTAAGGAGACAGAGGATCGTTTGGAAAAGTACTTGTAAACAACAGCAAAAGTCTTCTTATTAAGCATAAATGTTTATAAGCTACCCTGTTTTGCGCATAAAAAGCAAATGCGATGCTTCGTATGCCTGAGTCATGACCTGTGGTTCTGAACATACCCTGTGTCCTTCAGCGCAGGGAAAGAGGGCATCTGTGAAGTGGAAGACAGTAGTTAATATGAAAAATCATAACTCTTGGAGAAGCTAACAGGATCTGCGTGTAATGCATAACAGTATTTGTGTAAAAACATGATGCAGAGGAACTGAAACATTGGAAGTCATGTTGGATGAAATCCTTGGAAGCTTGAGGAGAACTTGGGGGTGTATCTTGGAGCTGTGTGTGCCACAGGGCTGTATGTCAGTTAACAGTGCAGTTGTTCTCAACTGTGTTGGGAATGGTAGAGACCACGATTAGATTTCTATGGACACGTGTTCAGCTGTTCTCCTTTCTGACTGCAGTGACCACTATCCTGTGCCCCAGACAGTTTTTCATAACCTTCTGTAATGTCTCTGCTTCCTCCCTGAATTCCTCAGATACCTTCGGTTCTGTTGCGATCAATTAGCTTTGCAGGGGACAGCACGTGCTGTAGCTGTTTCCAAGCTGCATGTTTGATGGTTAGCCAATCAGCAGGCTGAAAGCAGGAGTATTTTGGTGGGTGGGGGGCAAAATAAAAGTATGGTACGTATTTTGAGACAGTATTCTGGCATGTTTTAATCAAATGGGTGTACTGAGGGAGAATTACTGGGAGTGGGAAGACAGACTGACAGATGTGCTTGTGTTCTGAAGTTTCTTGTCCTTTCCTGTTCGAAAGTGAAGAGGAGGACCAAGTCATACAGGTAGTCAACCTCACCTTGGCAAAACCACGGAGCCAGACCCTCAGGAAAATTGTTTCAAGCTACATGAAGGGCAGGAAAGTGACTGTGGGTAACTAGCATGGATTTACAGAGGGTAAATCACACTTCAGTGCCATGGTTGCTTTCTGTGATAACCTGACTGGTGTTGAGGACAAGGGGAGAATGACTGATATCTAATATACAGGCAAGACTTTTGATATTGTTGCCTGTGGCGTTTTGGTTGCTAAACTGAAGAGAGAGGGACTTGATGGGGAGACTTCAAGGTGGGAGGGAAGCTGGGATCTCAGCCCTGCAGTCAGCAGCTCAAGGCTGGACTGGCGGCTGTTGGTGAGTGATTCCTTGGGTTGATATGGCAGCTGTTGGACATCGTTGGCAGCCTAGATGATGAGACAGAGTGGAACCCCTTGCTGGAGGGAATGGTTTGTGTGCTGCAATAGCCCTGGGACAGTGGCCAACAGGAATCTCCTGTAGTGAAGGCTTNTCAGGTTGGTGATTGGACTTGATCTCCAAGAGCTTTTCCAATCCAGATGATTCCATTACCTGACACTAAGAAGACTGTATTTAAAAAACTGTGTTCAGTTTTTTTTCTCCCCTTTCCCTCAAATGCAAAAGGGATGCATCAAATTGGAGAGTCTCATGGCTAGGAGGATGTGCACATACTGTGTAAGAGGTTGGTCCAGCCTGGAGAAGAAAAGGCCATGCTTTTCTCAGAAAAGGTGCCTGGGCATGGTTGTGTTACCTCCATCCTTTGAAGACTTTAAAGACTGAGCTTGAAAAAGCCTGGAGTGACTTGCTTTGACTTTGAGGTCATCCTTGCTTTGAATGGTTTGGAGTAAGTGACCTCCAGAGGTCCTTTCACACTTTCTTTTTCTGCCCCTGTGATTCAAAGTGTTACAAACCACACTGGTTTAAATCATAACCTTGATAAGATACAGTTGAATCTCTTCTAAATTCAAGTTAGAAATGAATGTTTAAAGGACTTCATTTCCTAAATTTTAGAACATAACTGAGCTAAAGAAGCAATTGAATCTCTTTTAAAAATATCTAATTGAGGTTTAAGGGTGCCCCTGAGCATTGGTGGGTTTGACTAGCTGTTGTAAAAATCCATCACATAAGGATTTCTATCTGCGCTTTTCAATCAGCAATTCACTTGTTGTATTGACTAAAATGTCCATGCTATTAAGTAAATAAACTTCATTAATGCAATAATTAGTATGGGCCAACCTGACAGCTTGAAGTCAGAGAGGAACACTTGCCTCTATTTTAATGTTAAGCATATTCTGTGGTTTTTGAAAGATCCCAATCTGGGACCGTTCAGACCATTGCATCATTCCTGTTTTTACAGATGAAGGGAACACTTTGTGCATGCTCCGAATGATGCTTTTAAGTTTCCATAAATTTATTTCAAAGCCAGATTCTTGCCATGTTTGCAGAAATACTAATTGTCATTCAGAATTAAATGCATGCCAAGTCATAGGCCATTTATCAAAGCATTTTTGCTTTTTTTTATATTGTGAAAGGAGTTTTCTTTCAGTTTAAGACCAGAAGGCTTTCAGAGACTTTCTTGGTTTTGTAATTTATTGTTTCATAACCTGGAGCTATGATCGTGCTGTCCTTTTTGGCTAGCTGAGCCCTCGGAACAGTGTGAAGGAGAAGCTGAAGCTTTTGTAGTTAACATTGTGTCCTGATATTGAAGGAAGAAAACTTTATACAATTCAAATACTGATTTTTTTTTTTTTTTTGTGTAACTTTATAAAAACACTTCTAGGTAAGATAAGCAACAGGATCTTGAAATGTACTTTTGTGAGCTGGTTATCTAGTGGAGGTTTGGAGGAAGAAGTGCTGATGAACCTGGAAATACAGCACCGACCCTGTGGTACTTCTGCTGCTTATGTAGTGCTTTGGATTTGAGTGAGATCTAAATGAGATGTGCTCATTTTCTTGTTCAGAGTGTCTTGGCATGCCCTCATGTTAGCAATTTTTGTAGGTTGGTGTTTTCTGACTCACCTTGAATGTTTTTGCCAAAGTAGATGTTGCAAAATTAACTTGAGGGATGAAATAGACAAAAAGAGACATAAGCCTATAAATGGAACAGTGTCTGAGTCATGGCTGGAGGAAACGTGATGGTTTATTTTGTTTTAAAGCCCATTCCCCTGGGCTCTTTGTGATCCTTGCTTTCCTTTGCTTATCAGATTAGCAGCAGTTCAGCTTTCCTTGTGAAGACGTTTCTGCCTTTCCTGCTGGTGTCACCTCTCTCATTTCCATAGTGGTTTCTTGCAGTGAGCTCTACTCACACACAGTGAAAGAAGCAGCAGGTAGCATAAAACATCACTTTCTGCATAACATAAATTCCCAGGTAAAACATTCTGTCCTCTTCTTTTTTTTTTTTTTTTTTTTTTTTTTTTTTTTTTTTTTTTTTTCCCCAAGGTAGTCTCAAATCCCTGCAGCTGAAGCCTGCTGGGAAGCCTGGTAATTCTTGCTCAGAGAACTTAGGGGATGTGAGGAGAAGCAAATACACAATTTCTCATTATCATGGATAAGGTAATGTTTGGGTGCATCTTCTAAACCAGTTTTATGTACCTGCAGAGAGGAATAGATCGCTATTGTCAGCTGGCTGGAATGGCTTCTCACCTACAGGAAACACTTCTAGAATGATCAGGACATGTGCTGGAATGATTTTCTTTAGGGAGGTGAAAATTGAGAAACTTTTATTTTTTAAATGTGCTCTATCCACTCGTACATAGTGGTAAACACTTCAGGAAGCACTCTAGGAAGCTAAGGGAGAATGGAGTAGGAGTATGCACTGTTTACATCTTCAGTGCTTCAGGGCAGGCTGTGGGGCAGACTTTCTGCTACTGTGTTTTCATTTAATTTCCTCTACAAAGTTTATTGGTAATTGCACTGGAGGCAGGTTGAGAAGCTGTCTTTTGAGATTTACTCTTAGAATGCAAATTAATTTCTCATTACTTGAAATAGTTGATTGCTAGTAAAAACATACCTTTTTTTTTCCCTCCCCAGTTTTCAATTGTTCGTTTTCCTAATTCCTTTACTCATTCTGGTGCATAAAGTTAGATAGAATCTTTTGTTAAAAATGTATGTTGAGTCCTTTCTTGAAGAATGCCCTTTTAGTTTGCGAGATCTAAAAATGCCACATGAATCCAGGTTGGTGTCCAGGTTATCCCTGTCCTGTAATGGCAGAACCAAGGGTCCTTGCTTTCAGCTGTCTCATGGATAGACTGCTATTTTCATTTTCCTTTTTTAAGGAAAGCCATTGAAGTAGCAGGATTACTATTCTACGCAGAAAATATTTCTGTTAGAATGGGATTATGTGGCATTGAGCAACTTGTAGAGAGAGTAACAAAGAATGGCAGGCACTGGAGAGGCACGGAAAAGAAAGAAGAAGAAAGCAGAACTTTGCTCCGGTTGCCTTGTCACTGACTTCAGCAGTGACTGAAGGCGTCTGGAAATGACATTCTCTAGAGTTCATGATTGGGATGTCAGTGACACAGCAATGGGAAGATATTTCTGGGGGAAATGCTCAGTGGTTGATTTGCATTCAGTTTGGCCAGCTTTCACAGATTTGCACATTGGTTGTAGGAGTAAAATCAGGAGCATGTGAAACTTTGAGGCCTCTGACAGAACTTGTGTGTCACTCATCCATCCCAGGATGTCTTTGAAAGAGACCATTTTAAAGACTTGCTGATTTGTACTTCTGTTTGTATGTTATATCCCACATTTAGGTAAAATCTCATTACAAAATTTTTGTGTGTTTATCATTAGAAAGTATAAAATGTTTTGGGAATCTCCGCTTTAGAAAAATAACAGAACTATTTATTCTGACTCATTCCTTCCCCTCTTGTAATGGCAATTTTTTTAGCCTTGAATCTCGAAGTGTTTAAAATAGGAAGCTGTCTGTAGCTGGGTTGCTACTGCTGAGATTTGGGTAAATAAAGGCCCAAAGGTGGTACTGGATGTTGTGAGAATTGCACAATTGAAAGTTTGGTCTGTTATTTTTTCCTTGTGTGCTTATTTAAACTTCTTTTTATTCTAAAAACTGTATCTGTAGAACAGCATAAAATATGCTTACTGTAAGCACTGAAAAGTACTCGCTGAGTTTCTGACTGATCTTGTAATCCATGACATAATCAGTGGCTTGTGGTAGAAGAGATGCGCTGTACTCCTGGAAAAGGATCTATATTCTTGATAACCATTACTGTTGTCTATAATTGGAAGAGCTTTGATTTTTCTTGAATTCCTCTCTAAAAAGACTTTTTTTAATGTGATGGAAGGAGGGATGGAATTGGAAGACTGAGCTGCCAAGGCACAGCACTGCATGATTTCAAGTTCAGGCTGGGACTGTGCTCTGTCTGATGAGCTCTTACACTGAAGGAGTGGAAAGAAGAGGAAGAGCTCATGGGGCTTGTTGAAAATTGGCCTGACTCTGCACTGCAGTGTCTGCATGCCATTACTCATCTAATGCTGCATGGAACCTAATTAGCCTTCTGAGCTGAGGGCTCTTTTGAAGCGAGTACAAAAGGCTGTGTCTCCAATCCTACCAGGATCCAAAGTGAGTCCATGCCAGATGACAGCAGGGTGCTCATGGTGCTTCCTGAGTTTGTTTGGACACAACTGAGCCAGTTTTATGTAAATCTGCTTGGATCCAACAGAGTACATTTCTTCATATTGAAGGTACCTGTATTGCTGGAAAGCAATATTTGTTTGCCCAGCATGTGAGCTCATAAATCCTACAGGTCTAGGTTCTCTATCAAGGGAATGTTCCACAGCTGGAATAATCAGCTTATGGCTAATTGGGGCTTAATTGTATATGCTTAAAAGAAAATATATAGCGAGGCACAAAAATGTTTTAATTCCATTGACACTTTTTTTTTTTTTTTTGTTACAAATTGGTGAAAGAATCCTGATAGCTGTGGGCATTTTGCTGTAAGCAGAACTTCAAGTCAGTGTTTGAATATGAGGCCAGTGTTATCTTAAAGTCTGCTGTCTGCTCTGCCACATCCTTTCCTTGTGGTGGTGGGATTTTGGGTGTGCACACAGGTGCTGAAACTTCAGGAGCAGGAGGGAATGGGACTGCTTCAGTGTAGCGTCAGGGCTGAAGCTGGCACAACTAGTGTGGCTCACCTGGGAGTAGGCGTGGGTAGCAGTGGCTCTGCTGTGTGTCACTGGTATGTCTGAGGCTGTACACAAAGTGCCTGGCTTCCTTCTGGGTTATTTTGAAGGTGGAACATCTCGTGATGCTTCAAGTAATCCTTGTGAGGTGAGTAGCAGTGATGCAAGTGTTTTGAAAGTCCTCCGTGTGAAGTGTGAGTGTGGTGGCTTTGGAAAGCTTGGGTTGGTGGAAGTGTCTGCTGTTCTATTCAGCATGACTTCTACCTGATGTCTTACTGAAGGCTGTGGTGAGCAGTACTGTAAAGTACGTGTAGGCTGCATGGTCTCTTAGTTAGATGTTCTTTTTCCCTGTTCAGTTTCTTCATAGCTTGTACCCATGTCCCTGAAGTAAGTGTTGACAGAAATCCAGTGGCTTTGCTTATTTATGCATTGTGTTAGCCAAAAGCTGCCGTGAAACCATATCTTGTGTGAAGCAGTGTGAGGGCAAGAAGAGAGGATCTCTAGGGTGAAGCTCTTGGGACCTCATATGTGCACTGCATGCTTTGGGCACTTTCATATCATCCCACTTAGTCTTATCCCATGGACATACTGCGAGTTAGTGACTAATGTGCATTGAGGGTACTCCTGGGACACTCATCTTTCTTTTAAGTGTCAGCAAAAGGACATCCAACTTGCTTGCTGTGTGGTTGATCCACACTGTGAACTGAAGCATGACAAATGAGGATGGTTTGGAGTTTCACTGAGAAGTGTATTCCTCATCTGAGTTGTAACAATGATGCAGATGTTGATCTAGGTTGGGTTTGATGCGATCTTGCTCCTCTGACAGTGCCATGAGTCATCTTAGGGAGATAGACTTGTGGAAAGTTGGCACTAAATAGGTTTTTCTTAGGCTGTTTTCTTTATCTGATTCACCAGAGATATAAATACTAACTTGAGGGCAAAGCAGGGGGATGGGACTGTGAAGGAGCATAGAAGGGAGTATGGAATCACAGCATCCCTGTGTTAATGTGCCTTGAAAGTACAACTTCGCAGGTTTCCCCTCTGTCCGGGAACAATGTAGCTACCTTGGACCCCAGGAGAAGGCAAGAAGGAAATACTGTTTCCATCTGTTCAAGGTTCAGTCTGTCTGAGATTCTTGTGCTGATGCTTATTGGAGCATGAAAGGAAATGGAGTACCTGCTTTTTTGCACAAGATTGGTGGTCAGAGTGGTTTCCTCAATAGCGGAACGTGAGATGTGCTGAACCCACACCCCAAGAGAACTCTTGTCCCCTTGGGAACTGGTTACTATGATCTTTGAGGGTCAATTGCATAAAGTGGAGAGTGACTATGGGAGCAGACATGGAATGCAGAGGAGGGAGCCTGGCTGTGGAGTGGTGGGACAAATCCGTGCTCGCCCTGTGCATGTCTTACAGGAGAGCTTCGCTGGACAGAGTTGGTAGAGCTGTGGAAGCAGGGATGAGAATTCTGTGGGCAATAGAAAGTTTCCAGGTCTCTTTATTTGAGCATATGAATAGTCACCAGCATCTCAAGTCAGTGTAACACAAAATTATGTGGTACTGATGTTGGGAAAAAGACCAGCTCTTAATAACCACTACTTATGTTTAGCATTTATAGATGTATTTTCATTGCTCAGCTGCTGAACTCCTTTTTCTTCACTGTTAAGATCTGTCTTCAGTGTCCCATTGTACACTACAGCATTACTATCAGAACAGCTTAAACTTGTCATCATCTTAGAAATTGTAGGGATATTTTTGGGGGAAAGCAGCTGTGAAGGAGCTTTCTCCTTCAATCTAATACCTGATTTTGAGATAGTTGTGAAGAAATGTGTGAGAGTAAAAGGATAAGATTGACTTCTCTTATCTTTTGTCTGTAGTTTAAGCTTTATCTGCTGTACAACTAAATACCTTTGTAACTCTGTGTATATATTCGTACATAATGACCAGCGTTACCCTCTTTTTAAAAGAGACTAAACTTTGTTTTTTGAGATGGATCTATCAGTGAGGATAATGGTACAACAAGATTTATTTCAAGTATCTAGCAACTGTCTGTTGTGACTTTAACTGAGGTTTTGCTGGCAAGGTGCTTCTGAGGCCAGGCAGCTTTCCAGGATTCAGGTTCCAAGAAGTGACTTTTCATCTGAACTGACCTAAAACCTGCTTGAAGAGACCTTTGCTGAGCATGACACACAACTCTAGTTCCTCCTGCAGCTTCGTGTTAGACATGTCCCTCCAGGTCTGCTGCAAGGCTTCCTGAGTACCTTGAGAGTTATGTGTGAGGATTGCAGTTATCCCATTGGTGACTTGGGTTTTGTTTTATAAACTGCTTCATGTGTTTTGCAAGGGATTTGTTTTGTCTGGTTTCTATCTTTTTTCTGGCTAGTACGGAAAGGTCACCAAATTCTGACAGCACTGTAATATCCTAAACAAAGTACCAAGAATGTGAAAATGTGCTATTTGCTGGATGAGTATCTGATGCGTGGCTATTTTGACTCAAGACATGGGCATAGAATTTCAGTATGTTTTCTGGTCTTTTCTGTTGTTTATTTTTGTAGGCCTCCCAGAGGAACCTACACTAAACTTATACTATATAATAGATGACTTCAGGAAGAATTCATGCAGCTGAAGACTTCCTTTGTTTAAAATCAATGAAGATGGGCGTTAGGTGGTTGTGCTTAGCAGGATGCTTGCCTGCTGCCACATCCTGGTGCTAACACAGGAGAACTGCTTGTGTAAGTTTTAGAGAAGTGGAGAGTTCACCTGTGCCAGCAGAAACTGAATGCCTTCTTTGGGTGATGAGTTGTCTAACAATGCTCCCTGTTTTATCAATGAGGCAATGTTGTTAAATACAACACTTTTCACCTCTGCCATGGGGATACAATGACATGACTGACTGGCTTTGTGTTTGATCTGTTTTATTAGTGAGTTGTCATCTTACTGGAGAAATTGAGAGCTGAACAGACCACACCCACAGAACCTACTACAACCGCATTTCCCCAAAAGATTTCCAATTGATTATTTATTTGTTTATTTTTTAACTTAGCTCTGGTGGATTAATTAGTACCTCCCCCAGCCTCAGCAACTGGGTCAAAATCCACCCTCTGGGAAGTTCTGTAATGACACTGAGTGCTCTGGCTGAAAGCTGTCATGGCTGGATGACAGAAAGCTGCCACCAAAGGTAAACCCTTGGCTTGAATCAGCCCCAGAGCCACTGAGACTGGCAGGTTCCTCTGGTCCAACTCATGCTCAGAGCAGGGGCAGCTACAGCCGACCAGGGCTTTGCTTGCCCTGAACTGAGTCCAGTTTGGTTCTGAGCATTCTCAAGGGGGTTGTGCAGCCCTCCCAGGACAAACCACTCCAGTGATTGCTAGCACACACCACTGGTGGGTGGCCTCCAGCTGGACTTTGTGTCACCCATCATAACCTTTTGATGCTGGCATTTTGGACAGTTTCCAGTCCATTTCACTGTGCACTTCTCCAGCCTGTACTCCCATCAGTTTGGGTAGGAGGACGTTATGAGAGCTTCATCCAAAACTGTGCTAAAATTGAGAGAGAAATAGTCCACTGCTTTCCCCTCATTCAGTGAACTAGTTTCTCATTGAAGAAGGCTGTCAGTTTGGTCAGGCACCATTTCTTCTAGAAATCAAAAGCTAGGATGAAGAATTTGTATTTGTACACAGAGTGAGAAGTGGTTTATGCTGCACCTGTGCAAATTTACTCCCTGACCTTAGGCAGGTCAGCAGAATGTCTTCCTTGGTGAATTTGGTCCTGCTGGATGTGCAAGAAAGGCATGTTTAACCTCACAGTGTTCATGCTAAATCTTTAGAAAACTGTTTTTAGTCCAAGACTTGATCACTAGGAACTTTTAAGCTACATCAATTGGAGATGAGTTTGAGAAAGCTGTGTTAAAAGCAAAAGGGAGGCAGGATAGGTATTTCTGGTTGTTAGTTGCTGACGTATTCTGCTGCACCTTTTACTAGATGGCACTTCCTGATTTTCTTTTTTTTCTTTTTTTTCTTTCTTTCTTTCTTTTTTTTTTTTTTTTTGGTGAAAGCCTTGACCAGCTTATATTACTGCAGCCTAACTTGTTGCAGACATTTTTAGTATCAGACCTACTTGAGGAAAGCTTTAAATGACAGCATAGTGTTTGAAATATTTAGAATCATGATCCATGGACTGTGATGGCTTTTAATTACTCTAAGGAGTAATTAACAATATTTCTGTCACCATTGATCAGTGTTTTGCTTGGGAAAATATAGTAATTGGAAGAGCTTTCATCAGGTAACACCATCCAGTTCCTGGTCTGCTTTGGCAGTAGGGAGGTTTCCTGCCCATTCCACTGCAGTTGGAATTACCTGGGCACTTGATCTAGTGCTGCTTGCTAATGAAAAGCAAAACTGGTCAGTATTTCTCATGAGGACTAAGCAGTAGAGAGATTTGTAGCTTCTTGATGTGAAAAATACCTGGGATGAAATTATCTTGGCCTTCCTCACGACCATTCCCACTTTCCAGACAAGGAGATGGAATTCAGATCCCATGTGAGAAAGAGGATGGTATTAACTGTCATTGACAAATAGAGGAGGAAACTCAGCAGCGCTTAAATCTCAAAAATAAACATCGGATGTTTGTTTACTGCAGTTTGTCCTTGGAGTCTCCTGGAGGATGTCTCCTCCTTCGCCTGTTTGCATCACCCTGTCTGAGCTCTGCCCCTGGGTGACCAAAATGGACACATTGTGTGTTCGAAGGGCAAGTACAGAAACATTCCCCCAAGGAAATAAAGAAGCATTTAAAATAATTAGTTCATGTTGACACAGTGTGGCTATGATTACCCACTTCAGACTCTCCTGTGGAAAAAGGACCAGGTGTTCGGCAGTTCCAGCCGCAGTCAGCAGTGCAAGGTGCAGATACAATGACAGACTTTGTGTTCTCACCCATTTTCTGGATTGAACTTCACAAAACTGGTCCTGTGTCATTTGTATTGAAATATTACCTGCTCATGTGCTTAAGAATTGAGTTCCTCTTGAGGGAAACATGTAGCGTGGCTTTTTCTTACATTTCTATTTATCTAGGTTTCCAAAATGGTTGGGTTGGGTTGGCTGGAAGATAATGTTATTTCCAGGCTGCAGGTGATGAATTGCCGTTGCCTCTATGATGCGTGGCTGACAGAATGTCCTATCTATTCAGCATTATTTTATGTCAGCCACGCAGCAGAAAAAACACTCACAGCAGAAGCAAGACAGAATTACTGTGTAATTGTGTAGGATACAAATGGCATAAATGAGGAGTTCCCGAGTTTGTATCACTGGCGGTGACTTCTGTTCCTAGAGAAGGCAACGTTGTTTCTTCAAGAGGAACAAAAAAAAGAAACTATGTTTTCATGTTTGTTTTCAGTTGTTCCTTTGCTATTGGCTGTATTCAGAGCAAAGTTTGCCAACAGATCCTTCTGGCTGTGGCTGTACTCGTGGCACGATCCTGTAGCTGGGATTTTACCAATGGTTTTCTGGCTTCAGCTGTAGGCAGCAAACTGATAAAGGCTGTGTTTCAAAATCCAGCAGCATTCTGGATAAGAACTATGCATTAATTTAGCAGAGCTGTAAGTTCGATGCCAGGGGAAAAAAAAAAATAAACAACTACCTTTCTTCCATTTGATTCCTTAATTGTGAAGTAATTGTTGGATATTATTATTTATTGATAAAATAAGGACAAAGTTGGGGAAAACAAGCAAACGAAAACCATCTACAGCTGTTCAAATTGTGTGTTGTGGTCTGCAGAGCATAGGGAGGTTGTGGTCAGCAGAGTGTTATCTTCGAGTGAGAGGGGAGGTGATTTGATTGCTGCAAATTTGTGAAAAGTCCTGGTATAAACAGAATTTCTTGATGAAGATATGAGTCCTTGTCTCCAAACAAATCTTAGGCTGTCAGTATGCAACTTGAATGGATCTTGTGCAACAGATGGACAAGGATGTCAATATATTGCTAGGCATAAATTCATGTCAAAATCAAAGCTTGTTTATTTATCTTTGTACAAAACCAGATGAATCTGAGGGAGGATGCCTTTTAAATATCTGTGCTAATTAAGTTGTTTGATACTGTCAATCACATTCTTTCTGGTTCTATTAAATTTCTTGGATGAAACTTGCACAAGTATTGAGACTTGTTTCTGTAGGCATGGTAGCAGATGCAAGTATGAGAATTAACAAAGCATTGTATGCATGTGCCATACCAGCACAATTTAAACCTTTCTATCCTTTTGGCCCCAGAAATGCACATTGAATGACAAATGCCTTCCCCATGGGCAGTGACTCGTAACTGGCAGGTCTTAGACTGGGACTTGGATTTTGGACAGTGTTCTTCCCCACCTTTCTACCACATATGCACATAAAAAAAACCACTCACCATAAACAAAATATGCCATATTTCTAGTTTTACTTTAGTAAGTGACAATTCTCTTTTCTTTCTTTTTTTTTTTTTTTTTAAATTATTTTTTTATATATATTTTTCCCTTTCTGTAATGGATGTGGGACACCACCATTCACAAACAAGTGTTGCTGTGAGGAAAACACTTGTTCTTAGCATTTGTTGTTAGGTCTGCCTCTTTGTTCCTGCATGGCTTTAAAGTTCCATTTCCATGTGTCTGAATTGTAGTTTTTTTTTTTTCCTCCAGTGGACTATATTGTGGAGTATGACTATGATGCAGTGCATGATGATGAGTTGACGATTCGAGTTGGGGAAATCATCAAGAATGTGAAAAAACTGGAGGAAGAAGGATGGCTAGAAGGGGAGCTAAATGGCAGGAGGGGCATGTTCCCAGATAACTTTGTGAAGGTGAGTTTTCTGCATTGACTTCTTTTTCCTGTGTTTGTACAGCAGCCTCGTTATTACTAAAAAGTTAGAATTGCACACCAGTTATGTTTGTAATGGGGTGAATTTTTAATTGAAAGACCTTTAAGCTGATTAAATTTTTTAGTATGCTTTTGGAGGTTTATTTTTTCCAAGTAAGTTCTGCTGTCTGTTCTTGCTCATTTCAGCACTTCTTTTGACCTGTTCCCTTACACTGTATCCTGTCTCCTTGCTGCTGCTTCAGTTGTCTGCAGTCCTGGTGACCTGCTTTAGTGAGGTGTATTGACTTTAAAAAGTCAAGTAAAATAAAAATCTAACCCTGCAGAAGACATTAGGTCACAGATCACAGCTCGGTCAGTGGGACTATAATGAAAAATTGCATCCTCAGGCTGTCGTTATGTGGATGCTTCAGCTGAGCTTGCAGCTGCTCTGTTTGAAGGAGCAATCCCAGACTTGTTGCCCTGAGCTCTACACTCATGGTCTGGCCTTCTCTGTGGCTGTGCAGAGTGCCAGGGCAGGGGGTGGGTCCAGTTAAAAAGTAACTGTGAAATCATACGGCCTTTTGTATTTATTATCGTGTCCTAGTTTTGACTGAAGATCTTGTTTGCAGCTGTATTTTTTTCTCTGGCAGTTTTGTATATCTAATACTGAGGATGCAGCTATCTGTTAGTTACTTGCAATGAAAAAGCCTGCAAAGAATCTAGGTGTGCTGTTCCATGTGTCGTGTCTGAAATCTGGAGTCTGCTGAGCTGCCAGATGTTTTATCATGTGAACTATACAAGTGTTAATTGAGATGTTATACCTACCTTTATGCTGTCTACTCCTTTTGAATAAGTTCCTTGGTGTAATTTGCATAAAGCATAATCAACAAGAATTTAGATATTCATGTCTTTCTGAAGGATAATTATTCTTTGCAAAACAGGAATTCTCTGAAAATATCAAAGCCAGCCTTTTAAAATGGTTGGAAATAATTCAGTTGTTTCTCAGTGAGGGCTCTTACCACAGAAAAGTTTGTAAGAATGCCTTTCACATGTCTAACATTTTTAACTTGTTTTAGTTCAGTGCAAAATCTGTTTTAGGTTTTGGATTGTGTCTAAGTACGAACTCACATGCTGTTTTGATGATTACTGTATTGATGATGTACTTGACAGCACTTAGGTGCTGTGTAGGAAGAAAGTGTCAGACATGGCACTTCACCAGGTCACCAAGGTCATTTTTCTGAACAGAACAGGGGGTTGGGATTGTCTTGCTTTTCTGTTAAAAGCTAAATTTATTGAATGTTGTTTTGCCCTTCTGCAGCTGCAAGGAGGACTTTCACAAACTTTGACTTAAATTGTTTTCATCCTGAAAAATCTTCTTGCATCTCAGCTCTGGGTATTTTTAGTTGTACGACTATTTAGCATGTGTGTCATAACTGAATGGATACCCTGAATTACAGGGCCTATTTTCTAGAAGGCATGGGAATTTGGAGAACAGAAAAGGAAATTATGTAGAAGACTACTCTTCTACATTTCATGAGTGCCAACAGGGGTAACTGTCCTTGGTGCAGGAGCTCAGTGCAGTTAGGAGGTTGATTTCACCTTTTTTTTTTTTTGAAGATTTTATGCATAGGTTGAAAATGCTGTCCTGCAATGATGAGATGACGGAGGAAAGCATTTAAAAAAAAAAAAAAAAAAGACATTAAAAGTCATGCATGATTTTCATCTTTGATGTGTTTAGAGTTCCTTCTAAAAAGCTAATTTACAGGTAGTGGTAGTTTGAGGGGCCATTTTCGGGGAAGGTGGTGCAGAAAGGCCTTTTTAAATTTTTCTTCCCCTTCACTTCCTTGGACTGTTTGCATGTGCTGCCTGCTGTATGTTGCTGATAGTGACCTGTGGAAACACTGCTGTGACTGGACCTCTGCAGACTTGAAGCCTAAAAAACCTGAGCTTGAATGATGCAGCTGGACAGCTTGGCGAGGTGTGATGTTGACACATGTAAGGGGTTCGTGAACTGCAGGAGGGAGGTGGAAAGCAACTGGAACAGAGTTGTACTTTGGCCCTGTGAACAAGGAAGGTCCTTTGAGAAATGAATTGGCTCATTCATTACCTCACCCATCAGCTGTACAAACTCCAAAGGAGGTGGTGGCTTGCATGTTTTCTGGGCTTTCTATGGAGAGGGGGGTGTTACTCTGAGCAGAAACACCCCAGAGCTCCTGCAGGCAGTCCAGTTGAGAGTGGAGAGATGTAGCAGCTTGGTGGGGTAATGACAAGAAGGATGCTGGAGAGGGACAAGTATGACTAACTACTCATGACCCACGTGAAGGGGAAAGGAGACTGAAGGTCTGAGTGATGCAGTGAGCAGGAAACAGCTGGAAGAAAACGAGTCTGGGAGCGCTGGGAAACCTGGGGTGCACTTGGTCCAGTTGCCAAAATGTCACTCTATGGGAAAGACAGAGAATGGGTTGGTCTACCAGGTCAGGTCAGTGGAAAGCACAACTGGAGAGAACAAACTGGTGTGGACCAAAACTTGCACCAAATTTTGCACATTTTGAGTTGAGATTCTGGGACTTTGAACTACAATTCCTATTAGTTTCTTTCTAAAAGGATCTCTGTATTCCTGTCATGAGCGTCATCTCATGCATTAGATGGGGATTTGGCCTGAATTCATTATAAGGCTAAATTGTTTTTTGGTTTTATATATGTATAGAAGATGTGTGTGTGTATAAATAGATGTGTGTGTATATACACAGTTATTGACAAGAGGCCAGTATGTAACCTCTCCATGAAGAATTGGGATGGTAAATTGTAATCTCTGCTGATCTGACTAGGATTAGCGTTTGAAGTTGAAAGGGTATGTGTTATCCACTAGATTTGCTTGGGCTTTTCCTATATAAAATATTTTAAAATATAATAAATACATGATAGTTTAAATTGGACAAAAGTGAAGACACTCTTTTATTTTCAAATACTAAATGTGATTTGAGGACATTAGTGAGTCCTCATTTATCCTATAAAAGTCATTGATTTTGTCAGGCAACCGCAGGAGCACTGAGGGGAGATGGCAGTAAGTCCAGCTTGTTGGTCCTTGCTCATTTTGCTCAGCTCTTGCAGGAGAAGAGCTTATTGCCAGGTGGCAGCTGCAAAGTATCTGTGGCTGCCAGGCAGCCTGCAACTGCTCCTTGCCTGTTTGAAGGACAACCAAAACGTCAATAGAAGGATTAGGGCTGCATGCCATCTCCGTGTGTCGGATGCCCCAGATTCAGACATCACAGCTAAAGCAGATCCCAGTCCCATCGTGCTCCCTGCTGCTGAGCTTTGCTAATATGTCTTCTGATGCCACTCCTCATGCTTTGATTAAAAGCATTGGACAATGCATCTTTTCTATTCAAAATATAACTGAACGCTGTCAACTTCATTTTGAGTTGTTAACAGTCTTGCAGGAAATAGTTTTTTGATTGTCTTCATTTTCTCTCAAATCTTTTAAAATTTGCCAAGTAGCAATTTTACAGATGCTCTGTGATGGCAGTAATTGGTTCTTTGCTGTTCAGAGTGCAGCACAGGAAGCTGACATCATGCTTTCAAGTTGGTATTAAGATTAATTTGTTGCACAACCAAGTAGGTGAGCTAAGCACTGTGCTAACTCAAAACATTTCTAAGCAGAAGGGAATCTGTGTAGGTTTGCTGTGGATACTGATGTGCTGCTAATGCTTGGTACCTTGTAATGTACACTGGTAACTTTTATTAATTATGTGTTTGCTTCTACCCAGGCTTTTTGCATGCTGATGTAGCATCCTGAGGAAGGCTGGTGCTGTCTGATTCTTAGCATCAGCTGGGACTGGGCATTTTTTTTTTT
>WBMW01006002.1:23252-46406 GCA_013396635.1 Penelope pileata | reverse complement strand
TGATTCTATGATTTTCTGCAGGCGCATCACTTGACAGGTTAAACAGAAGTCTGAAGCTCTGTGCCCAAAGATGCAGTTCTTAGTGCTGAGTTATGCCATGTTATTTTGCATTAAAAGAAAGCAGATAGCCTCAGTTAAGGAGAATCAGTTGCCCTCTAAAGCTTCCGTAGTGACCTTGGATAGTAGAAAGTGTCACAGCGCTGGCATTGAGTGGGAAGTGGAAGGTAGCAGAAAGGTTGGGATGAAAGTCAGGGGTGGGTGGGGATGTCCAAAGCAGTGCTGAAATGAGAGCTCAGGTGGTGGAGAACCTTGTAGTGGTTGTATGGTTGCAAACAAATGGCTTAAAACGTGATAAACAATTGCATTGCCCACCTGTGAAGCTAACTTCCTTGAATTTACTTTTTAGTGACAGGCCTTTGAAAAGTGTTCTGCATGTATTTCAGTGTTGGATTTTGGTGTTTGATAGGAACTTAGTTTTTCCTCCTTACATCATAACAAAATGTGCTTTTTCGATTTTGTTTCCTGTTTCTGGTTTATACATGCCCTGTTAGTACAAGCTGCCTTTCTTCTTGGTGCTGTGTAGTTCTCTTGCAGGTATGTGTATTTCCATCACCAAATCTTGATTTAGAGTTCCAGCTTGGATTGTGTTCCTATACACTCCTAGCGATGTCACAATGCTTGAATTGGATGTTTTGTTCCTGACAGCATTGTTATTGTCATTTCTCTTCCTCCTTCCTATATGAGCAGCATTAAAATAAACAAGCTCATAAATTCCTGAAAAGAATTAGCAGTGGAAATCTAGCAGACTCCTATTGTTTTCTTTGACAGTGGCTTTTCCTTTCTAAAATTCATCAGCATGAAATGTGCATGCACCCATTCATATCCACTATGGGTTAGAGCAGCGTGTCGTGCTGCTAAATTAATACTCACCCTCGAACCTCTGTGTTGATAATCTGAAAGTGACAATTTGGTGTTTGTCTGCTTATTTTGGAAAGTTTTTGTCCGTACATAGCTAAAAGGTTTTTAAGGTTTTAAAAGTTGCTCATTTGATTTCAGTTATCTTAGCTTTGTAACTAGCCAGACTGTGAGTCTGGTTTCATGGTAGTAAAAGCAGTTGGATCATAAGCTTGAGGCAGTCAGTCCGGTGAGGGAGGAGCAGCGGATACATTAATTAGTACTTTTCATCAGTTAAGGTAGAAGGGCTTCCTGCTAAGCTTTGGGGGCATTCTGCTGAACATGGAGTACTCCTAAAAGCATACTCTGGATGTGCACCACCTCAGTCTCTTGCTCAGCTGAGGCTGTGCCTGCGACAGAGCTGCTCAGAGGAAACCTGCTGCCTGCAGCAGGTGTATGCAGCTGCTCCTGCTTAGCACGGAGCCAGGATCCTTTCCAGGTTAGCTTGTGAACTTTGCTCGCTACGACATTTTTTCTTCCTCCTCTTAAATCAAAAAAAAGCACAACACTGGGTGTGTTCGAGCAAATATGTCCCTGGAAGTGGTAAGCTTGCTTGCTTTTTCTGTATGTTCTTGAAATCAAGTATTGTGAGCTGGTTTTGTGTTTTGGGGGAGCGAACATGAATGAGCATGAATTTAAGAAGGTGTGGTTGCTGTATGCATGGTTTTTAGATTTCATTTAATGCACTTCTTATATTTCTGGTCTTAGAGCTGTTTGTTTAACAAAATCACTTGATTTTGATTTAAATGAACTTCTTTTCAGTGTATGGAGACAAACAGAAATTCCAGTCAGCTACAGTGCTTGTGTGAAGGATTTCTTTAAACAAAGATGATTTGGTTTCAAGTGTTACTTTCTTGTTCAACTTCCTGGTCTATGTCCTTGTCTATGTAAAGGAAACAAAACCCAAGCCTCTTCTTTTCCACCTGAAGCCTCCCTAGACCAAAATTTTCGCTGAAAAGCTACAGTTTCAGCACAACTGAGCTGCTTCCTTAGGGCTCTATCCTCGCTGCCTCTTTCCTGTGCTCTCGCTCATGTGATGTTGTTGAGTCCCGAGCATGCTGTGAGCTGATGAGAGAAACTTTGGCTCATTCAAATGTAGCATCCTCTGCAGTTGCTTTTCAAAAATAGAAAATTGACCTCACCCAGAGCTTGAAACAGGAATTGTGGAGTCGGGAGGGATTGCAGGCAAGATAAAGTCACTCAGCTGGGTTGTTTCTAATTCTAATTAAGTTGCAATTGCTATAGTAACAATTGAAAAGAACAGATGAATAGCTATAAACTTCTGTGCTTAATGTCTATGTGATGGGCCATCCTGTTAGGAAGCAGATATGAGTGATAGAAGCCAGAAAGAGTTTCTTTATTAAAGTAATGGAACAAAATGCATATCTATTTCCACAATTTTCAGATTTGCTCTTCTGCTACGTGTTGTACCAGGCTATGTGTTTTGACACCTGTTCCATCTGAATTCTTTGCATTCAAGTAATGCTTGGAGAAAATTAAGTGTGCACTAATAAATCAATCCTATCACTCAAAGGATATTTTGGTTTATGTATATTTTTTTCCTTTTCTGATTGTTTTGAGGAAATTGTTGTAGATTTGGTTTACTTGGGGATAAGAGATTTAGGAGGGTGGAGGTTTCTGTGGCTTCCCAGTGGAAAGGCAGGAAAAGCAGTTCTTGCTTTGAAGCTGGTGCTTCTCTCTCTTTTTTTTTTTTTTTCTTCACAAAGGAAAAAAAATACGTGAAGTCGAAAGTCACGTTAAGTACTTTTGGGTTTAGTACTGAGCGTATGGGAAGTGGTGGATATAAGCTGATTCTTTCTGTCCTGACACGGAGTGAAGCTGAGGCTTCACGCTGATTCTGAGACCTGTTGCTGTCACCTATGGCGCAGGCCATTCCTGCTGATTTTCTTCTGGCTTTTGGAGAAAATAGTGCCACTGGAGAGGGCACGCTTCACAAGGCTTAATGGTGCTACTTCTTGTTCTTGGGGAATACCCCGGTGTGGCTGCCCATGCTGTTCTTGTTAATCCCATCAGTTGACATGGAAATGGTGGTAATGGTTACTGTGAGTATGGGGTGAGAGAGTCCTCTCAACTATTCTATTTTTGTCCTGCCTGAATGAACAATGAAACAGGTTTCTTCTGACTTGAACATCAAGACAGATGGCTTGGGTGCACCTTGCTTATGGTGGGAGGAAGAGAACCTTTGCTTCAAAAAATGATATAAAAGTCTGAAAAGCATTGGCAGTTACGGCCAACAATGCCCATGTGCTGTCATGTATAGTAGTTCTTGCTAGGATTCAGAGCTCATTGTGGATGATTCTTGTTGACGTGGGTCTATCTATCTATTTAAAGTTGAATCACTGGAGTAAGTGCTCGGATTTGTACCGCGTAGGTCCTAATCTCATGAGTTCCCTCTGTAAAGTAACCTCTCGCAAGTAGACTGGAAAAGCAGAGTCCTGAGGCTGATTTGAGCTTACAGATGATCTAAAACTGCACTGTGGAGCTCTTGTTGGGAGCACAGCTCTGCCAGCACAACTGTTTGTGGGTACCTTTGTGGTAGCAGGATGTTTCCCAGGGCTCTCGTGCTGTGATCACGCGTGGAAGAAACTCAGCAGATGTTATCTCTTAATACCTTCACTGTGTTCACGCTGGGATCTTATTGCCTTATGGGTATCAGTTGAAAATGTGTGAATTATTTCATACAGCAGTGCAGTGTAGCTATGTTGATTTTAAAGACAGGAGGAAGTTCTATGGCTGTAATACTTCATCACAATCAAGTAATTTATATATCTGAAACATCACAGATGCTTTCCTGAAACATTTCCTCAAACATTGTGCATTCTTTAAGTGCAGAAGATTTGGTGGAATGTTTTAACGACTTCTGCATTCTAGACAAGCACTCATGCTTTAAAATTTTGAAAGTAAACTTGATCACCTTTCTAGAAGGTTTCAGTTTACATTTGCAAATTGTTTATCGAGTATAGATCTGTAGCATCATGAAGTCTTCCATGGCTGAATGTGAGTATGGAATGAGGACAACACTGGTGCTTCTTTTAATATTTAGTATTGTAAAACAGTGTGTTCACAGGAGTATGTGAGAAATGGAAAGAACTCCAAAATTATATGTCAGTGGCCGTGCTGATATGGAAAGAAACTGGAGGTACTGTTCCCGAGGATGGTAGGAGAAAATGTGAGTACTGACTTGAGTACTGCTACATACAGCAATTATTCTTTCTCATTTGAGTTATCCAGGTTTTTGATTGTACATGCTCCTCTTGCTTTCCAAAAAGATGCTCGTGGAGTTGTGCTGTTGGAACTGTGTACCCTGGGATATCTTCAGTGCTAGGCACTCAGGTGTAATGCTTTGTTGCACAGCACAGTCTGCAAAGGAAAACTAGTGTATGCAAATAGTTCCTCCTTCAGCCACAAGAAATGGTGTGCACTTTTGCCCTTCCTTGTTTAGCCTTTAAACTTCATTGTGCATGATTTTGTAATTTCCCTTCCAAGTACTGAAAGTTTGCAGGGAGAGTGTGTTGCTTCA
Organism: Penelope pileata; assembly: GCA_013396635.1. Taxonomy (NCBI): domain Eukaryota; kingdom Metazoa; phylum Chordata; class Aves; order Galliformes; family Cracidae; genus Penelope; species Penelope pileata. Next base: position 41,911 of record WBMW01006002.1, on the reverse strand, counting down.
GATGGTGCTTACAACTATAATTAAATGAACTCTACAAAATATATACAGTGGTTTGGTCAGAAGTAACTGACAAGACATGTAAAAAACTTAAACTAGGTTTAGACCTTTTTCTGTATACAGAAATCTGAAGTACTGCCATAAAAATGTACTGGGTAATTACCATATGTAGTGATACCAAAGAGGTCAGTTATCCACGTAATACATGTAATGCTTGTTGGATCCTGGGTGTGCATCCCAGCCCTGTAATTTCAGTGCTTTCTCACGTGTCTGATAAATCCAGGTGTGTACACACCCAGTGCTGTTAATGTTAAATCTGTTCTTTTGCTTTTTTTTTCCATGAGGTTGAATGAAGTAATCACACTTGCAAACTTGAAATATGAGAACCTGTGTGAGACTACCTCTTCTGGCCCCTCATCTTGTAATGTTTAGACCACTTGTGAATCTTTTTTGGATGTGACATCATCTTGGAGGGGAAGTTAGCTCCTCTCTGCAGTATTAATTTGTTTTTGTATGTACATTTTGCTTCCTTGGGCACTGACCTCTATCTGATCATAGAATCATAGAATGGTTCAGGTTGGAAGGGACCTTAGAGATCATCTTGTTCCAACGCCCCTGCCATGGACAAGGATGATAGAAATGATCTCAGAATCAGATGTAATGAACGTTTTCAAGGCTTAGCAAGCATTTTGGATACTTTTCATTTCCTAAAAATCTGATTTTGGTGCATGTATTTGTGTTCATTAGCTTTGTATTTGCTGTAATAAGCTTTCAAACTGTTAGAAACCGATGGTAATACTGGACATGTTTACTTAAAAATATTAGTCAATGTGTGAAACTCTGGCTTATAGTTAATCTTCAAACATCTTTCAATCCCTGCTGAAATGCTGGGCTTTATATTTTTACCCCCGATTCAGCAGTGTTTTAAATATTTAGTTTTGTGTCTTAGACAAGAGTTATGGGATTTTAGATGTTGGAAGTGTTGACTGTTAAATTTTTTTTTTAACCTTTGAGGAAATGGTCCTGAGTGAAGTGCTGAAGGCTTTACAGGGGGTGGAAAGAGCTGGGCGCCTTGGAAAAAGGCTGCACAGAAGAGGAAAACCATATTGACAGCGGGTGCAGGAAGCCTGGGTGATGGTGAGAAGGAACAGGGGATGTTCCCAGTTAAACATCAAAGTGAGCCTGGGGTGGTTAATGGAGCACATATTGCTCTGGACCAGTGATATAGGCACTTGATCCAGTGAAGGAAAAGAATGTCTTCCTGTCTTCCCCTGTGGGCAGCTGAATGAAACATGGGAGTTCTGTGGGCGCCGGAGCCGGGTCTTGCCATGTGTGATGCCTGGTTTCATTGATCTGAAGTGCTGTTCCATGGCTGGTGGTTTACAGGACATTACTGTTAGTCTATAAAAACAATTGCAAGAAGTATAATTCAATTTTCATGTGTATAAACAAGTAGAATAGAAAAGAAATGCAGTTAACGTTTGAATACGTTTTCATTTGCATTTATTGTGTAATGCAGCAGCACCATAAAATATTACTTGGGTGTTATTTTTAAAACTATTTTAGTGTTAACTTTTCTTAATTAAATGCTTGGGAAACATTAATGTAAACATCTGTGCATCTTCTAGTTTCTCCTCTTAATTTTGGGTTCCTTACTCTGCTGTTAGGGCTGGTGCTTTGACTGCTGTGCTTTGCTAGATCTGGGTTTTGGTCTTTTTCTGAAAGAGGATGGAAAGAATCTTTTTAACACTTGTTAAAGCTCGTCAGGGTACAAAGACATGACAAGCTTTTAGGTCTCTTGTACTTTGCAAATATTAATAAGACCTCAGGTCAGAGTCTGCTCTGACAGGTCCAAAAGTTTGAAGTGACTTCGTTATTTCTGATGTGTACCAGAGATCCTGCTTGCTCCACGTGTCAGGTAATCGTGAGGAAGAAGTGATCCCCTTCCTGATTAATGATGCCTTTCTTCCTCACAGGGAGGCAGTATGATTACATGATCTATATTTAGCACAGATCATAGCAGATGTAAAGATATTGATGAAGTGTTAAAATTTATGTCAAGTGATGGGATGTGGGTGTGCCTTAATAGAAGGAAATCTTTGAGGTCTGTTAGAAAACCACAGAAGCGTGAGCCTGTCCTCATTGAGTGGCTTCTTCTGTAGCTAATTATATTTTATTCTTGGGGAAAATATTACAAATCACAATCTGAATCTGCAACGAGCACAAATATTAATAATTCAGTTTTCTGAAAATACTTTTCCATCCGTTTTATAAAACTGCTATGCAGAGAGACTCAACAAATGCATTCTGGCATCACTTTACAGTGGGTATGTTTATCTGCCATGTCTTTGTGTCCTTTTCTGTGCTGTCATGTTTGAAGCATGTGAAAGCTGTAGATTGAAATGGGGATACCTCAGTGTACAACTCCTATAAGAACCTGAGATTTCCAGAGCTGTGCTCAGCTGGTGATAGCCTGTGAGCAAGCAGCCTGCTGTTAGGAAATGTATGCATTGGAGTTGAGGACCTGCAACCACGGTTGCTCACGCTGCAATTGTTTCTGTGACTCTGAAAATCACTGGAGGTTAATGCCAGCTAGAAAATTTTCATTTGACTTCACAGTCTTGAGCTGAAATGCATTTGACTGGAGTGTCGAAATATAAAGCAATTCGAGTTTGGGAAGAGACAAAGCGACACTGCCTTACCATCAGCCTAATTGTGGTCAGTATTTAAACTGTTAAACAATCCCTGCTTCAGCCATAAACTGGGGGAAAGAATCTGTGACACATATTCAACTGCCCATGAGGCAGTTTGCCTCAGGAAACCGAGGTTATCAAGATTGTGCGTTCTTCAGTGCTTCAAGGGACTGTAGCTACTTTAAAGATGAAAGTGATTGATTTCTATTTTCAAGAATAACTTTTAATCCTCTGGGGAGTTGCTGGGCTGCTTGTGACATCTGCCAGTTGAGCTCCTCTGTTGGGTGATGGAAATTGCTCCAGGGACAGAGTTCAGGCGGCTTCTCAGCTATTTTTGTTCATAAATTGTCTCGATCTGTCCCTTTAGTTCATGGCAGGCTTGACAGAAAAATGGGGTGGATTATTCATTTTTCCTTCCCTTGCCATTATTAAATACTTCACCTCTGGTGTTCTATGGGCACCTGCATTTAGGATGAGAAAATGTGTTACTTATTCAAGGAGACACTGGCCAAATGGAAGGACTTGGGACATCTTTGATTTAAGAGGCTGAAGGTGTTCCAGCTGCCCTGTGCATGCCTGTCTGCTGCTGTTAAGTAGGACCATAAATGCAGGAGGTAATGGGTTCCTAAACAGTTAGAGCTGAGAAGGTTTGTGTGTTCCAGAAGCCATCATGTTTCATTGCATTTGAACAGAGTGTTTGGCTCACATCTGTATGCAGCTGTATTTTTGTGTTTATATATATACACACAGTCACACACGTGCATTGTTTTTTGATGAAGGAGTTTTGCTGGCTGTGAGGCAAAGAGATAAGTTGTACGAGACAAACAGAACTGTTGCCTGTTTCCAGTTCCTCCCGCTTCCCTAAAACGAGCAGCAGGTTCAATTCTCTCTCCTTGTTTTCTACCTATATGAAGCAGAATGCAAATCAGAAATGTAATTTCCGAGACCTTGGATAGACAACACCGGTGTTGCTATTCTGATGGGGAAGAACAGGGTTGAGCAAACCGTCTGGAGCTCAGACATTTAGGGTTGTGTACTCTTTGTCTCCTTAGATACTGAGACCACTGGCTGCTGCTTAAGATCTCACTTGGAAACATGATCAGCCAATAACAGAAGTGCATGCAGCTCTGTACAGGCGTATTTCTTGGTCTACAATGGGAATAACTCAAAAAGATGATTGTTCTTGGTATGGTGGTATATATAGGAGATGGGGAACTAAAATGTTTTAATGTTGATGCTTGAAGAGTCTAGCTAAGCATTTAAGTTTGCTGGATAACGAACTTCTCTGTGCCTCGTTGTTCAGGAACAGACTGAAATTATAATCATCCATCCCTCTGTCCCTTCAGATGATCTGACCTGGTTTCTGCACCGCCAGTGCCCCGGTGGTTTCAGCACTCCCTGCTGCTGGTGAGGGGAGAGGGGAGGATCCTGCTGCCCTGGCTGAGTAGGGTGTGGGGAAGCAGCTGGGAGAGGGATGGCTGCTTGCTTAGAATGTAGGTCAGGACTGCCTGCTTATTTTCTCATTTGAATGGGCATCATGAAGCTATAGGTGAATTCAGACACATTAGATTGTTATCCGTGTATAAAGCGGAATAATTTTTCATATACTGCTGTACTCAGATGATTTCAAGACTGTGATCTGTAAATACATATTTTTCTGAGGAATTGTTGAACTGTGACAGGCACAATTAAAACAAAAGCCTCTTAGGATTACCCTGATCTATTTTTGCCACTGAGTTAGCCTTACACACAATTTTACATTATCAGCAACTTGTTAGTGATGTGAAATATGGATTTAATAGAGATTATAAAAGCATAAAGCCTCTATGGCAAGGACTGTAGTTAGCACCAGAAGGAGTGGGTGGTTGCTTCCAAGCTGAGCATGTTATGCTGAGATGGTCTGTACTGAACTTGTACTGCCAAGTCATAAGTGCATGAAGTCTGTGTTGCTAACGGAAACGCTGACAAGCCTCTCACTGTAGTGGCCTGGCGTAACACAAATATTAAAATTTCCAGCTGCAGTTAATGTCAAGCTTGAATCTTGTTTTTGCTGGCTGGCAGCGAGTGGTGGCCTCATCTCAGCACAAGCTGAAGTGTCCTGGAAAGCTTTGGTTGGTGGTGTCGTAATGCAGGCTTTAGATATACAGGTCTGACTTAAAGCAACAATGGAAACAAGGAGAGAAACCTTATTCTTTCTGAAGGCAAGATGAGGAGTCTTGGGAATGTTCAGATTAGATGTAGTAGTAACTGGAACGTTTTGTTTTGGTCTGGGTGAACAGATCAGAGCTCTGTGTAGTGGGGTTTTCTGACCACTGAAGCTTAGGCCGGTTGTTCTGGCAGAGATGTACGCATTGCAGACTTCACAGGGACTTTTATTAATATTTGAATCAATTACTGTCAGGTTTCAGTGATCTGAATTGATGAGTCTCTTGTTTAGAAATGACTTCCTTTGAAAAATCTTAATATGTCCAAAAGATCCGAATCAGAACCACGATGCTCAGGACGGAGTTGCTGGAAGTGGTGAGAGGAGCGTGTGTCGGGAGGATCCTGCCGTGTGCCTTTGAGACCGGCTCTGAAGCAGTTCCCTGCTGGTAGAGGAGTGATGCAAAATGTGGGTTTGTGGTGTGGTGCTATGCAGTTGTGGAAAATAGGGGTTCCTGGGTTTGCTTTACCTTGATTTGGTTTTTGATGCCCTGGGGAAGGATAATTAATGCTTCAGTTCCTTGTTGACAATGACCAAGTCCTTGCTTTGCAAGGATACTCTAGAGGTCCTGGGTTAAATGTTGAACAAGCAGTTGCTGGTGTATCTGCATGCCTCTTAGCAGCCCCTTCTGTTGTTTTTGTTGGAACTAGATCTACCACGAGCTGCTGCAGGAATAGGCTCCTGTGTGGTTGTTGTTCCTCCCCTCCCCTTGCTGCAGAGCAGCTAAGGATGAGGCTGTGTTTACACTGTGCTTTCTGATGCACAGATATGTCACTGTCCACTCTTTGATTCGAGCATTGCTGACATCAGTATTTTATGTCCATCTGTTCATTGCAAAGCTTGTCGGATTGTTGTTAACCCCATCTTCATCTTGGTCTTTTTCATGTATCCTCTTTCCTTTTTTAAGCCTTAGATTAAGAATTGTTCTAACTGCATGTTTAGGTATTCAGAGCTCAGCTGCATTGGGAAGGGCTCATGGTGCCGGTCCATAGCAGTGCCCGATCATTCATTCTGGTTCTGCTGAAGGAACCTTCTTCGATGAACAAACCTGTAGCCTTTGAAACTGACTTCAAGATTTTCTTTGTGTAACTGTTGCTCACATAATTAGTTTAGATCTTATTTAAAAAAATAAAATAAAATTCCACGATGTTTTCTGTTAAATTTGTTGTTGCTGGTCTTGTGTTAGACGTTGAGTGTTTCCTGCCTGTGACCTGACTCAGCCCAGGCACGAAAGTCTCTCAAGCACTTCTCCTTGAGTTTTATGATCTTTGGTCTTTTGTTGTGGTCGCTGCTTTTGTCTTGAGTTTTCTCTTGTTATTTGTAACCTTTCCATTACTTTGTTGCTTGTGGTACTTAATGGCATATTGTCTATTTATCTTCAATTACTGATAAAGGTGGTGTTTACCTTAAAGTCCATTCTAGCATTTGTAAATTATTGTTTGGGGTTTTTGTTTGTTTTTGTAGAAGTAGGTGATCATACTTCTGACCAGGATGCCCCTGTATGTCTTCCCCAATTCTCTTCTGCATCTCAATGCATTTCACAAAATGACTGCAGCTGTAGCTTCTGAAGTTCTGTGCACAGAGCGTTACGTTTGAGAAACTGTTTAACTGGAGAAATGCTCGTTCCTGGAGCTGATGGAAGTTTTGGAGGTTGTGTAAGCTAAGCAGTAAAAGACTTTTAAAATAAAAACCCAAGGACAGGTCCACTCTAGGCAAGCTGTCAAATGCCTGCATGTTTCTGAGCTGAACAGAATGGCCTGGCTGGTGATGCAGCTAGAAAGGGGCTTTTGGGGATGACAAACTTTTAGTACAATCAACATCAATGCTTTGTGGTTTGTAAGACTTGCAAGTGACTGGCTGAAAACAGTTGATAGACTGAAAATGACAAAGCCTTTGTTTGGAATGCGTACTTTAATGGCAGATGATCAAAATGCTTTGCTTTTCTGGAGAGATTTTCTTTTCTTGGAAGATAAAATCTGCAAAATTTGAGATGTTAAGGGCAGAAGTCTCTGAGGATGAGGGAGAGTTAATGCAGGAATGACTTGGCTGTTTGCTGAAAAGCCTCTTTATGTAATGGAAATGAGTGGGAGGAAAAACTGTGCTGTCTGTAGTCTTGCTTATTCTCTGTCCTTTTGGGAAATAGGAAGGTGTCTTGTGCTGTTGAATTTGAAGCTCATGGCATGTTTGAAAGCACCAGTAGCTGTCCAGACCTGTTTAGTTTTCCAGCTGGACAGCTGCAAATAGTAGCTTTAAGGGTTTTAATGTTTCACAAAGCACCAGAGATGTATCTGGGTGGATACATTTCTTGTACTTCTGGCGTTTTATCCATGCATGGGTTTTACTGTTTTAAAGCTCTTGTTTGAGTGTTCAGATGATATCAAGTATAAACGTATTGTCATCGTTGTTTTCAAATATAATTGTGTTCTGTTGCAGTTGGAGCTGAAATAACTAAAGGAGTTGATCTGAAGTGAAACACAAAAGGTTGCAAAGCACTTGTGAATGTTCGCATTCCTGAGAAAAGGAGCAGCCAGTGGGAATGCTGAGGAGCTTTGAGGGTCTTGCTACACACACAGGTGATTGCTCTCCTAGGAGCTGGTTGTGGTACCAGCTTTGTTCAGCACCTGCGGTGATGTGCAGAGACGATCTAACAGTGGAAACTCCCATTTTATGGGTGTTGTTGAAGTCTTAGGTAGATACTAGCTTGTGAATGTTCGGTGTTGTGACTTTCAGTTCTCCAAAATCCTCAACTCTGGGTGTTGTGACAACCAAAACACCACCAGGGTCTCATGAGGAAGGCTGTTGAGCAGGATGGAGAAAGACAGCTAGTGAGATGGTCAAGGGGATGGAGCAGCTACCTTGTGACACTGGGGCTGACAAGGCTGGGACTCCAGCTGTGATGATAAAGCTTAGGGGATATGATCAAGGTGTTGACATGGCTTTGGAGGCAGTGGTAAACTGAATGCAGTTGTGGGAGCATGCACTGCGGGTAGGAAGGTGTCAGTTGAAAGCAGCTGATAGAGAGGAGCCTTTTCACATTAGCAGAGAGTATCTGGTATTTATCACCAAGGCAGGATCATGCGTTCAGAAAGGAATTAGATTTGTCTGCAGACATCAAAGGGACTGGGGAATGTACCTTCCTAATGAAACCCTTATGGGCGATCGGGAAATATGGGAGATCAGACAGCTGGAAGTGCCCAAGGTGGCACGCTAACTATCTCCAAATAGGATCTTGATTGCTGCTGTTGGGAGCTGTGTTCTGGACTAGATAGACCATTGATCCGACTCAGTGGGTTTCTTACACTAAGAGTTTTCTTGTCTCAGAGTATTCGTTTGTTTTTGGGTAGAGTCCTATGAAATGAGCTGATAAAGTGGAATAACTGCTTAATTAAGTGGCTTTTTTTGTCAATAACCAATTCTTCTTTATAGGTGTCTGTTTCAATTGGCACATTCTTTCTAGTTAAAATGTTAACTGTTTTCCACCTTCCTATCAATTCCAATGGCATTGGCAAAATCTGTTACTCTCTGTATCTTGCCTTCTTTTCCATTTGTATTTTTTTCAGCAGTACCCTTATATCTTGTCAGTAAACAACTTTTGGGCTTTGAGGCATGAATGATCACCTAATACAGCTTTCTATACTTGAATATTGTTTTTCTTCAGTGCCCTACACTGTGGTTCTGTCATTGAGTTCATATTTATGTTTTGTTTGGGTTTTCAGTATAAACTTAGGATTTGTGGTAGGGGACTTCTCTGAGCTCAAAACTGCTTTTCATAGGGTTGGAGCAGATGGCTGAAATGCTGCCCTTGTTTCTGAATCTTCGTAACACATCAGCTTACCCAACTCCTAACATGATTGTATGCAAGGATCATGTTTATGAAGGTCTTTAGTACATTTAGATGCAGAATTTCATGTTTTTTGAGCATAGTACATCAGTACACACTGAAAGGTTAGTATCTGAAATCTCTTAGTCTATGGAGTGCCTCACTGAAAACACTGAACTCTTGGGTAATTTAAATGGCCTCTCAGTCTTTTAAATCTCTTGTTTCAGGAAGTTAAGAAGGATGTAGAGCCCAAGGATGATGCCCTACCAGTCAGAAGGGAGAAATCTGGCAATGTAGCAAGCCTTGTGCAGCGTATGAGCATCCAGCTTCCAGCGGGAGGATTTCAGCCTCATCCCCCATCCAAAACCTTCAAGAGGAGTAAGAAATGTTTACAATTCTTTCAATTACTTAAGCTGCTGATGTGCATTTAATAAACATTATTTAATGCCTGACTCAGTTTTAAGGGTGTACAGATAACTAGAGATGCAGGAGCCAAAACTTTCTATTCTAAGCCAAACTGTGCTCCTGGATGATGTAGTTCTTAATGGTAATAGGGATGACTTCTTAGGGAGCAGAGTTTAGACCCCTTCCAAATTCCAGAGAATATTGCCTTGCTATTTGATAAGCATAGAAGGCAATGAAGGGACAGTTGCTGTCTGATTTCATGTGAGCTCTGCTCGTGTTGTGAAGTACCTGAATAAGAACTGCAGGCCTGTTCATGGTGATTGAAAATTTTATCAGTGGCATGAAATGAAGACAGAAGCGACCTTCTAGAAGAGTTTTGCTACAAATTCAGGACTTTTTGATGAGTAAATATTTTCTAGTCCAGATTCCTCATTTGGTAAGTTTAATCCTATCATGAAACAGCATGGAGTTGATGGTATCTCGAAAGAAGCAGTGATCTTCCTTAGGTTGTAACTAGAAACGTTAGAATGGTCAAGAGCGCATACTTGGTGTTTTCGTGTTGGTAGTTCCTACATTTTAATGCCAATAATTAAGGTTTTTTCTCTAGTTTTTAGCTACTTTATAAGAGAGAGATTTCAGGTATTTATGATTCTACAAGGGCTGCTCTGAAAGCAATGCATCCTGCTTTATTATGTTGGCCCATGACCTCAGAGGCAGATGTTGGTGGCATTGCAGTATCCTGCCAATATTCTGTTACATTTTGTTGCCATGTGACAGATGGCAGAAGAAAAGAAGTCTGACAAAATGGCAGCTGACATGGAAGCGTGTATGAACCAAAGGTGTGGAACTGAATTCCTCTATGTTGGAAAAAATGTCCCCCATTGACATTCATCAATGCTTCTTGAATGTTTATGGGGACGGAACAGTGGATGTGAGCACAGTGAGGCAATGGGTGGTGCATTTCATCAGTGGCAACAGTGATGTTAAAGACGAGCCAGGTTACAGATGGTCATGCACAACTGTCACACCATGAAATGAAGAGCATCTTGATCAGCTCTTGATCTACGCAAATCAGCGGACTACAATCAGGGAACTGTGTACAGAGCTGAATATCGTCGTAATTGTGTTGGAAATGATGGTGGCCATGTTGGAATATGGCAAAGTTTGTGACAGGTGGGTCCCACATATGCTCACAAGAACAGAAAGAATAGCGTATGCAACTTTGTCAGAACCTGTTGAACCAACATGAAACTGAAAGTGCAGTTTCCTGGATCACATCATCACCAGTGTGACAAGATGCGGTGTCGCCACTACGAGCTGGAGTCAAAATGGCTGTCCATGGAGTGGCGGCCTGTGAACTCCCCATTAAAGAAAAAGTTCAAGATGCAGCCCTCAGTGGGTAAAGTGATGTGCTCTGTCTTTTGGGGTAAGAAAGGAGTGATCCTTCTGGATTTCCTGGAACAGAGACAAACCATCAACTCTGACTGCTACATCATGATGCATACTGAGCTGAAGGCTCAAACTTCCAGAGTCAGGCCAGAGAAGAAGATAACCTTTCTCTTGCAGCACAATAACACCAGGCCCAATGCCAGTTTGAAGACCATGGAGCACGATACCAATCTTCGCTGAACTGCCTTACTATACTTGTTGTATTGTCCAAATTTGGCACCTTCTGACTTCCATCTGTTTGAGCTGATGGAAGATGGACTGTGTGGGCAATGTTTTTCTAGCAATGAAGCCATTGTAGCAGCTGTGAAACAGTGGGTCACCTCTGCATGTTTATAAGCATGGCATGCAGGCTCTTGTTCATTGCTGGTGAAAATGCATAGCCAGTGGTGGTGACTATTTTGAAAAGCAGTGAGAATTGAATTTGCTCTATCAAATAGTGTTATTGTGTTCTTTGTATCTGTTGTAGTTTCCACAGAAATAAATAGGTCGATGTGAAAGTAATATCTCCTATGTAAGTTGTGTTGCTGTTGAGTTTTCTTTTGTTTGTTTTTTGGGAGGAAGGGAAAGAATTCATAATTTACTGTCTCTGATGTATTTATGGCTTTAATTTTTGCCCATAAAAGGAGAATAGTTTTCCTTTAAAGCCCTGAAATAGGACCACCAGGTAATACAATTTTGTTGAAATCTTCTAAGGAACTAATGTCATTAAAAAGTGATTTTGAGGCTAATATCTCTGATCTGAACGTGTTTCTTGACAATAGCACGTGCCCATTAGATACCTGCATCAGCAGGCTTTTGAAAATTTATTTGAAAGGGTTAGTGGTTTTCCTGTATTAACAGGCTCCAAAAGGGAATAAACTTCATCTGATACCGGTTCAGGTATCAGCTACCTGTGCTGATGTCCCGAAATTTGGAGCAATCCTGGCTTCAACAGATCTCTCTTCCTCACATTGATTGCTGCGTAGCTATGATCACTATGGTAGATACAACTTGATCTCAAATTTAGCAGTGCTGTGGCTAGTATCATTCTTGTAGAAGAGAATGTTGCTGAAGCACCTTCCTTGAAGCACACGAGTGTTTTCTTGGCATATCGGCAGTGTCTGCGTTTCCCTTTTGCTTGCTGTTCCCTCTTTCCAGGAAGGCTGTTTAAAAGTTTCTGCAGTTCCTGTTTGTTCTTTGCCTGGACGATCACTTGCTCCCTTCAAAAGGTTTCTAGTGCTTTTAGTCATCTTTCAGTTTCTAGTTCCTGACCTGGCAGAATGAGTTTCACAACATCAAAAACAAAGTCAATCTTCTTTAAAACTTTTTTTCCCATGTATGGTAAGGCAGGTTTTCTCTGTGTAGGAAGTCCCATGTGTTGGTCCCATACAGCTCTCACTGAACACAGACATCTTGTATCAGGCGGTTAGCCCTCAGGCAGTATTCTTATCAGTCATTTTGCTGCCTTTATTCAGGAAAACGAAAATATGGAACGTGCTAAACTGTGGTAACAGAGTGCTAAATTTGGTTTACGCTGTACCCGTGAGACATGTCGTTTTGGAAATGGACAGAACTGCCTGGCAGCTGCTAGCCCAGAGTGTGAGGATGAAGCTTTGTTTTCTGAGCTGATCAATTCACTTCCTACCTTGGTCTGGGGATTTTCAAAACTGGAAGGCAGTGTTTTGAAAACATTGTAGGTGAGGGAGAATTCTAGATGCAAAATACATTTTTTTTTCTTATTTTTGAAAGCATTACAATATGAAAAGGAAAGCTGAAATGAGACACATACCAACTGGCCATGTGACTTTCTAATTTACCATTTTTGGTATCAAACTCAGTCAGAGAAGGAACACTGAAAGCATTGTAGGAGGTAATAGAGACCTGTGAGCTGTTTGTTTCAATTTCTGTTACTTCAATTATTGTTAACATAATAATCCTTTTTGGCTGATGTATGAATTTCAGTGGAGTTCAAAGAAAAGTGTGTTGTGTGAGCAATTGCATTATTAGAAACAACTCATAGAGCATCATGTTTTTACTTTCTGACTTTTGGTTCTCTAGAACAGAGGCCATACACCAACTTGTAGAAAATTCTGTATTTGGTGACCCCTCTCAGAAATTTTAGATGCTGCAATATTACTCAATGTCTGGCTTGTTCTGTACTGAGGGCACTGGGCGTTGGCGGTCTTCAAATCTTCTGACTTTGGACTTTCAACTCTGCTGTGACAAGACAAAGACCAATCTGGGAGGCAGTATCTGTGGTTGAAATACTTGTATTGAGCTGATGTAAGGGAGTATAGAAATCATGCAGGCCCTACAAACCTTAGGACTTGAAGAAAATAGTGTGATTTTTATATATATGTATATATTGCTTAAACCCTAACATATTTGCTTTGGGAGAGGGTAGCAGGTGTGTTGATAATTGCTCCCGATGACAGTTGCCTTCAAAAACATACTGACTGTTTTGTTCTGGACAAGGGCTTAAGGCACGACCTTTTGTTTGAAGGAGAAAAACATAAACCCAGCAAGCTCAGCAGCCCTCCAGGATATGTGTAGCATAGTTGGGTAATGGTAGGTTCACACACCTCTGGCTGGAGGGGTTGTTGGAAGCCACTTGAACACTTTCCACTATTAGGATGTCATTTTGTTATTTTAATGCTTGAAAAGCTTTAATTGTTTGTGGTAAACATTATAGATTGCTATTTATTTTAATTTTGCCTTTGCAAAACACTGTTAATTAAAGCCATAGTTTAATTTCTTGACTCTACTTGCACTGGGAGAAGAATGGTTTTTGTATTCAAAAATGAAAAAAATTTAGATTTTTGAATGTGAGCCAAGCAAATGCGTCAGATATGAAGTTAGCAAGGTCTTTGCTACAGGGCAGAAAGGTTCTTGGCACTTCAGCATTGAGCAGCACAAATCATTTGTTATTTCCTTCAGGATTGCTTAAAGACTGAGGCTCAGACTTGCAAATTTTCTTCCAATTGAGTGCTAACGCTGCAACTGGCAGCTGTTGTCATTCTTGCAGACTTTGCTCAGGAAATTGCTTGAAAATCATTGTACTGGGGACTTATCTGACTTGCTTGTGTCAACATGCTTTTTTATAGTATGTTGGTAACTGTCTGTGTAGTATTTACTCATAATTGGCAACGTGAGGTGCTTGATTGTTTTTAAGCTACATCTAAGGTATAGCTTGTTATCCTGAAGTGACATAAAATGGAAAGCTTAGAAGCAAATTTCATAGCTTTTGGGGATGGTTTGCAAGTGTTCTGGTCATGTTTGATCCTCAGGAGCAGAGGAAAAAGTAGCTTTCATTTCTAAGTGTTCCCATTTTTTCCATTTCCCTCATGTCAGAGTCTAAGAAGCGGCAGTGTAAAGTGCTCTTTGAGTACATCCCACAGAATGAAGATGAGCTGGAACTCAAGCTGGGGGATGTGATTGACATCAGTGAAGAGGTAAGCTGTTTTACAGAGCTGCTTGTTTCTTCATGTGGCCAGAAATTTGGTGGGTTTTTTTTTTTTTGTGTTAATAGTTGAATTAAAAGAATGTTGGAAATAGCATTCCAAGTAGTATATTAGAAGGCAAAGCTAATAGTTCAGGAGTTCTTTCTTTCAGGTTCTTATCCTAACTCAGTAAATACTAGAATGGTGGGGGAAGTATTTGATCTTCACAGCAATAAATTGTGATTCATTACATTGAATTCTTTTCCAAAAACACCTCTTTGGCCTTCTCATTGTGATTCTTGCTTTTAGCACACTTATGCTAAAACTATTTGACCATCTGCCTTTAACTTGACATACCCTAACTTGGTTTAGGTGAAAAATGCTATTTAACCTGATTTTCCAGTTTTGTGCTTTCCTACAAAGGTTTTCATCATTGAAGCTTTAAACTAGTATGAACAGCATTCAGTACAGCAAGCTTTGCCTGTTGTACAATGTTCCTCAATCCACTTGACAAAAACGTGGGCCATACAAATGCAGTCAGCAAGGTGTTATGCCCACTGATGTTCACAGCTTGATGGCAGTGACCCTATGTACTTGAGAGAGGGCCTTTGTGGGGGGGTTTGTTCTCTTTTTCTAACTATATGCCTCCTTGATACCTGTTCCATTCAATAGCAACTTGTGCTGTGAAGAGGTGTGGTGCTGAGGAATGTGAGGAGAACATCTCTTGTAAGGGCTAAATCTGTCAGGGAACCTGTGGGAAAGACCAGGGCGGTTATGGAAGGAGCCTCTCAGAACTAGATAGAAAATTTCTGCACAGTGTAGTCTGGCCTCTGTTGGTACAGTCTTTTCTTGTCTCATTGAAAATCCAAGAAAGGAAGATGATTTAATGTTTCTAGCTGAGTGTCGTTCTTTAAGCAGCTTTGAGATTATATTTTTCACATGAATTGCCTCTTTTGAAGAGAGCGCTAACTCTCCAGGATCCAGATGCTTGCCAGGAATGACTTTACCATTCTCTTAGCAAGGAAATAGTTACGCTTTTAGAAGCATTTGCAATAAAAAGTTCTAGATTTTTTTTTTTTCTGTTTGCTTTGAATAAAGATAACAGTGAATGTTAAATCACCTGCTGTTGGGGATCAGTACTACCAGCTGTCCCGAAAACACTGCAATGTTCAACACCTGCAATTGATTTCATAAATTAAATAGTAATTTCTGCCATTGATCATGTAGTCAAAAGTGAAGGAAGGTGGCTTCAGAAATTACATGAGTAGCACAAAAGAGAGCAGGCTACAAGGATCAGGGACAGGGAGGAAGATCTGCATGCAGTGTTCTTGAATAAGCAGGGCTTTCTGTTATCAGAACTCATTGGTTACAAATGCAAGATCCATGCACAAAGTGCATGTGAGAGTTGTATAATTTCTCTAAACCTTTTGTTTCTCCTTCATGTCTTTTCTCCTGTTCCTGCTGGGTACAGAACTGAATAGTACACTTATTTGTAGGATGTTCAGAGTCCAGTATTGGATTTTTTAAAATATTCAGGCTGGCAAAACTGCTTGTCATTTTTTCCCCTTTGCTCAGAAGTCTGAGTGTTTGTCTTTTTATAGAAATAACTTCATGGAATTCAAAAAAATTACTGATGTGTGTACCAGAGCTGTAACTCCCTCTTGTGGAAATGGTGTCATGTAGTAGGATTTTGAAATGGAAGATGTCCTGAAATTATCATCTTTAGTGTTGGCATCCAGAAATGTACAGTTGCTCACCAGCAAGTCAAGTAGAATATATATATTTTTTTCCCCACCTGTTCTTTAATGTTGATTAAAGGTAGAACCTGTATTACCAGAGAAGGTATATGGTCAGATTTTTTTAAAGACATAAGAAGGAGGCTGATGTCTGTTCAGACAATTTTTAATCTCTTCCTGGCTGTCTCTGTACTGGCATTGCTTTGCCTTGCATGTCTGTAAAGTGCTTTTCTGGCCTGTTCTCGTGTCAGAAAATGGATGCTTGGGTCTCTCTCTGCACTGCAAGCATGAAAAATCCTCTTACGTGGCTCTTTGCTAGCACATATGGTTCAGAGTATTTTTATTTTAATTTTCTATTGTCTGTTATATTAAGCGTGAGGTGCTGGAGCCTGATCAGCACCTGTCAGTAATCTATGCTTTAAAATTTGGTTGGTGTACCAGTCTCCATATTTAAACAGCCCACAGCAAAGCTATATTTGATAGCAAGGATGTCTTTAAAAAGAAGGATGTTTTTCACTGCCTGTCTGTCTCTGCAGCTGCCAGGCTTTGCAGGCACTCTGCCTGCCTGGAGGTAAGCTGGCATTTAAAAATTATGTCTGTGTGTCAGGCATTTGACCTACAGTGCAAGGCTAAAAAAGGATTACGTAAACAACTGTTGTTTTTTCTGGTTGCTTTTCTTTCTCTTCTAAAAAGAACTTTCCAGCCCTAAACCAGAGCAATTGAAATTAAAAATTGTGAAAATTTATCTTAATTTTCAATTTTAAATGGTGCAAATTTGACAGATAATATCAGTTTATTTAGATGTCTTCAAAACTGTTAATAAATAATTTGAAGAACACAATTACTGTTCAGCCTTCTGGCATTGCACTCCACACCATCACCTATGCATGCCCAGTTTCTCATTGGATGGTGCAGTGTTTGTGTTGAATCTTTCATTTATTTTTTTAGTGTAAATGACGCTAAGAATCCAAACACACAATAGAGCATCATAGAGTCCTTATGGCCTTTAATTTCTAAACAGGTTTAGTTCCAGTGCAAAAATGAATTGTTTTGTAAATAGCAAAGCCAACAAAATCTTGCATCCAATGGACTTGTACCTTACTGTGTGCTGCCACAAAATTCTCTTGTATCTTAGCTACATTTGCTGGCCAGTCAACTCAGTTGGGAAAGCCTCTGTATTTTCTAGTGATCTAGATCACATCTAGATTTGTTCTGGGTGCCATCTCCAAGCAATTGGAAGAGAAGAAGGTTATCAGGAGTAGTCAGCATGGATTCACCAAGGGGAAATCATGTTTGACCAACCTGGTAGCCTTCTATGATAACATCACTGGCTGGGTAGATGGGGGGAGAGCAGTGGATGTCATCTACCTTGATTTCAGCAAGGCTTTTGACACTGTCTCCCATGACATCCTGATAGCAAAGATGAGAAAATGTGGGATAGATGAGTGGACTGTGAGGTGGGTTGAGAACTGGCTGACTGGCCGAGCTCAGAGGGTAGTGATCAGCGGCACAGAGTCCAGCTGGAGGCCTGTAACTAGCGGTGTTCCCCAGGGGTCGGTGCTGGGTCCAGTCTTGTTCAATGTCTTCATCAACGACCTTGATGAGGGGATAGTGTCCACCCTCAGCAAGTTTGCTGATGACACGAAGCTGGGGGGAGTGGCTGACACGCCAGAAGGCTGTGCTGCCATTCAGCAAGACCTGGACAGGCTGGAGAGTTGGGCAGAGAGGAACCTGATGAGGTTCAACAAAAGCAAGTGTAGAGTCTTGCACCTGGGGAGGAATAACCGCATGTACCAGTACAGGCTGGGGGATGACCTGCTGGAGAGGAGCTCTACAGAGAGGGACCTGGGGGTCCTGGTAGATGACAGGTTGGCCATGAGCCAGCAGTGTGCCCTGGTGGCTAAGAAGGCCAATGGGATCCTAGGGTGCATTAAAAAGAGTATTGCCAGCAGGTCGAGGGAGGTGATCCTCCCCCTCTACTCTGCCCTGGTCAGGCCTCAGCTGGAGTACTGTATCCAGTTCTGGGCTCCCCTGTATAAGAAAGACAGGGACCTCCTGGAAAGAGTCCAGCGGAGGGCCACAAAGATGATAAAGGGCCTGGAGCATCTCCCTTATGAGGAGAGGCTCAGTAATCTGGATCTGTTCAGCCTTGAGAAAAGAAGGCTGAGAGGGGACCTGATCCATGTTTATAAGTATCTTAGTTGCGGGAGGCAAATGGAGGTGGGGAATCTCTTTTCGGTGGTCAGTGGGGACAGGACAAGGGGCAATGGCCTTAAGCTGGAGCACAGGAAGTTCTGCACCAACATGCGGAAGAACTTCTTCACAGTGCGGGTGACGGAGCACTGGAACAGGCTGCCCAGGGAGGTTGTGGAGTCTCCTTCCCTGGAGATATTCAAGGCCCACCTGTGCAACCTGCTGTAGGGAACCTGCTCTGGCAGGGGGGTTGGACTCGATGATCTCTCGAGGTCCCATCCAACCCCTGCAATTCTGTGATTCTGTGATCAAGACATATCCTTTTTAGCCAGCTGTCTCGTTCCAGAAGGAATGGATAACAGCTTAGTTTTCCACTGCTCTGTAATGTCCTTGAGGACTTGTTTGTACTCAACATCATCTGTAGAAATAATCTTTGATCAAAAGATAAAAGCTTCAACGGATACATGGCCACTGGAAATTAGACTGATGGAAACTGGAGGGTACAGATTGGCAGCAAGACTGAAAGCCAGGCTAGAAGTTGTCTTTATTTCATAAATAGTTTAATATTTTCTTCTATTAAATAGCTAATGCTTGTTTTTCTGTCTGTTCTTGTAAAGGTTGATGTACGTGTTACTGTTCTTCTGGATTAAGTGGCATAGGACTAAACTCATGTTTTGGGATCATTGCTATAGAAATGACAGTAAATGATCTACTTGCTCAATTTTTGCCTACCATTTCAATACT
>WBMW01006002.1:0-23205 GCA_013396635.1 Penelope pileata | reverse complement strand
AAAAAAAAAAAAAAAAGACGTCATTTGAACTTTCCCAGAATTGTTCATAGGGTTTCAAAAGTGAAGTATGAATGCAATTGATAAGACTTTCTTAAATTGCTTAGATTGCTGTAGTTAAATGTTTCAACTTATGTTCTATTTTAATTTCCTTTTTTACTTAATTACTAATGTGTAAAATATTTCTGTACAGGTAGAAGATGGCTGGTGGAGTGGAACACTAAATGGCAAGTCAGGGTTGTTTCCTTCTAACTTTGTGAAAGAATTGGAATTGACGGATGATGGAGAAACACAGGATGCTCTGGATGACACAGGTGGTATTCAGTTTTGTATTAAACCCTTAGCAAAGTCATTTTAAACCTCAGATATAATTTGGAGCATTGTGGTTGCACAGTCTTGCATTTGATTCTAAGAATAAAATGTTTTTGATGTACTGTCTGACAAATACAAAAATGGATGTTGAATCAAACATATGCTACTTGGATTGCTTTTAAGGCACTTTTTAAATTTAGAAATTCCTTTGTGGCTATGGCTGGATAGCTAAGACAGAAGCAGACTGTCTGTAGCTGAACTGTAGTGTAAATGTTAAGGAGTGTCAGGAAGGTGCATGCATTACAGACAATTGCTTAGCCTGCTGCCTTGAAACTGTGCTTCAGAGGCATTATGTTTTTGAAGACCTGTTTGAAGACTGGGGGCTTTTGGTATGATATAGCTGAAATGGGAGCATCGTCTGGGAGCAGTGTCCTAAATGTTGTTAATCAGTGCTTAAACAAGGCTATATAATGACCAAGAGCAAAAAATATTTTAAATCATTTTTTAATTGTTTCTAACAAGGATTTGCTCAGAAATAGGAAGGAAAAGTCTTGCTTGGATTTTTGTAAATTTTGGAAGTAATTGTAAAGAAGAGTTGTTTGATTTGAGCAGTTTCAAATAGCTATTTGGAGCTCAAGGTAACTGAGATTAATGATATCTGGTGAGGTAAATTTACAAATGGGTGTGTGTCTATCTTAACTCACAAATACTGAGATCCACAGGTACTCAACAGCAGTCTGAAGTGATTGTGTTTTCTGTCATTGTCTAACAAGTTACAACTGTCTGCAGCACCACCAGCCACCCTTCTGCCCAAGGGTTTTATTCAGTGCCCAGTGCATTCAGAGTCAGGACCTCAAGTATCTGTTGTGTCTACGTTCTCCAGAGGAAAAAAGTAAATTCCCTGTTTGTTGAGCTGTGGTCCTTTTGGAATTCTCTCATCAGTGAAATCTCTAGCTATCTGTTTAGAAAATGCAAAAGGGAAACAGCTATGTGAGAATTTATAGTTGAGAAAAGATGAGAAACTGAATTGAAGAGACAATATAGCTTCAGTATTGCTAAAACCTCTTAAATTTGTGGTTGAAGGAAAAGGCCTTAATCTTTATCATAATTCTCAGGCATCCATACACTGGGAAGAACTTAACTGAAAGGCTAAAACATTTGGAAGCTATTTTGAATTTGATCTGTAAGAGCTCTCTGTTTTCAGATGAGTTTGCCTATAAATATTAGCCAGCAGGTTTTAACATATTTGACTACAATTTTAAAAAAGAAAAAGAAAACGTCTTAAAAGCTCATACCACCTAATTGAAATTCTTTTCTAAACTTTTGGGGGTGTGTGTGGAGATAAATGTTGTCTCTTAAATCTGAAGGATTGAAGAAAAACTGTAAACGCTTGTTATCTACCAGTGAATCATCTCAAACAGCTTTATCTGATTGAAATGTTGAACACACTAGAGTAGCTTTTTAATCTGATAACATTTAAAAGCTGTTTAAATAAATTAACAAGAATTTGGGTATTTTTTAGTACTTATTTTGAGCAACAGGAAAATTTCACTTGGTTCCTTGAGAAACATCAGTCCCTACTCGTGCCTCAGTTTTCTTTGTTGTGGCTGTCGAAATATTGTGGACTCATTTTGGGGTCATCAATGCCCTTTATTGATTCTAGCCTTCAGCAGCTGCACATAACAGGCTTTTCAATGTTGGACTAAAAACATGTCTTCGGAGAATGTGTAAGCAATGTTTCATAAAAATTAACTGAAAACATAACATTGATAACAAACTGTGGAGCTTTGATGATCTTTGAAATGACAGAAAATGTTAATGACCTAATGACTTAGTTGCCAGAGTACTCAATGTAATGCTGGTGTCGTTTCAGATGGTCTTGTTCAGCATATGGCTAGAACAAAATGTGGGGGATTACAGCTGTAATAAGCTGTCTGCAAAAGCATTGCACACAGCTGCGTCTCTTCTGTTTTTTCCTCTGAAGAGCAAATAAATATTTTCAGCTATTAAAATAACTTTTTCTTCTTCTTTTTTTACTTTCAGAATCTGTTTTCAGTGGTCCTACCTCACCTGTGGTCTCTCCAGGGAATGGAAGCGAATCTGGATCTGGACCAGCACAGCCAAAGAAGATCCGAGGTGTTGGGTTTGGAGATATCTTTAAAGAAGGCTCAGTTAAACTCAAGACAAGATTATCCAGTAATGAATCAGAAGATAAAAAACAAGATAAGGTTTGTAGTGGTTCGTATTCTTATCTTTGGGTTTCCTGTATTTATAATAGGAGGAAAAAAAAACGTGGAATCTGAAGACATAATATCGCGTAGATACTGAATATACCGTTTTAAAACATGTCAGCATGTTCAATAATCAGAATGTTACCATCTCATGGGATGCTAAAGAAAAGGCAAGAATAGGGTCTTACCTATAAAACAAAACAAAAACCCTCAAACTTCTTTCACAGTAAGTTATATCTACAATGGATTCTAAAAGGTATTGTCAAATGTTCTGACATGAAAGTTGTTCTTTCAAAGCCAAGTGGTTTAAGACATAATAGGTGTTCTAACACATTGACAGTAGTCTGTTAGTTCTTTTCTCTACCAGACTTCATATATAATCTAGGGCTGGACAGTTGAGTCTCTTCCTATACAAATGAGTGTAGCCTTGAAATCAAGAAATATTGTTTTGTTGTTTTTCTTCAATGTTTTGGCGGCTGTTGAGATTGTACTGGGTGTCATAAATCATTACCAATGGAAATGTCCTTCAGTGAATGCTGCCAAGGTTTTGACTTCAGTGATGTTTTCATAACCTGCAGGTTGTGCAAGCCTGAAAAGGACTGCTTGAATAATTTTGCATCCTCTTTCATTTGCTTTCCCTCTTTTTTTGAGTGTGTGGTGAGAGGGGTACTTCTGTTTTCCACATCTAACTTTAAACTTAGGAGATGCTATGCAATCATCACATTATTTACTTACTTTGAGTTCTGTTGTGATGTGAACACACAAGAGCTCTTAGCCCTCATAAGCACAACAGCAATGCTTATTCATTTATCTTGAAACTATGCATATGTGTATGAAGAACATTGGGATGAATTTTCAGCTTTTGACAGCAGAGATTATTCAACATTACAGTTTTTATTCAAGTGATCAATTCAGGAAAGCTTTAAAAATCTTTGTCCAAATTCATTTTTTCTGTCTGTGGATTATGACCGTCAGTGCTGCTTTTGGAAAAGGCAGTCCTGAGCGATTTGCTTTCCTCTGCCTGCCCAGAAATAACTGTGGTGATGCAGGGCAAAAAGTGAAATGAAGGCAGGAAGGGGTGAGTCGTCAGGAAGAGGACAGGGACAGACAATTCTTTTAATCTGCTGTTTCTTTTTCCCTCCACACCCCCTTGGTAGCAATGCTGAGAGAGATGCTCGTTCAACTGTAACATTGTGTGCTTCATCTTTTTATCTGGATTCAATCAAAACTTCAGATGATTTAGAAAACCAAAGTTAGCAATATGTTGTCGTTTGTAGACTAGGGACTGTAAGGCACATTCATCTTCCTTCATTCTCTCCCAGCTTTGTCCGTCAAAGTAGGAGTCCATGGGAGTTGCTACATCTTTGTGTAAATTTCAGGACCTATCTTTCATTTTGCCTTCTTGCCAAAAGATTGCTTGTTCAAAGGCATGTTTCCCTACTTTTTAGCTAATAGCTTGGAGTGGTAAGATCCTATCCAAAATATATTCAATTGATAACAAATTTGCTAAGCTGTTTTGAACTGTGTTATTTGACTTTGTATAAATGCTAAAATACGTGGGCGCTTTATTTTGTTCCTTGGCTTGTCTGCTCTGCTGTTATGGGCCATTTCTCAGCAAGACGGGAAATGAAGTGAGAAAACAGTTTCTCATAGCTTAAAGACAATAAAATAAACAGTTGAGTTTTGCATTTAATATTCCACTTATGCTTGTTGCCAATGTCATCCTGAAAGGCTGGCAGGCTTAGAGAACAACATGAAGAACCCTACAGAGATAATTCTCATGAAGGTTTTGTAAAAATGGCTGGTTTCTTCAGGTTTCTGCTCAACTCACTTTGGATTTAAATGGAGGGAGACTGGAAGAGCATTCTCCATCTTTAGAGACCAGTAAAGGGAAAAAACAAAACAAACAACTGTCCTCAGGAAACCATAGAGCAGAGAAGGCTTTTTTCAAGGACTGCTCAGCACAGGAAGACTGAGCACTTAGACTCTTAAGCATTTCAAATGTTTATGTGCTTTTGAAAGAAACAGTAAGTTAGGTTCCAGTTAGCTCCAGCATCCTACATGGTTCAGGTTATTTATACCCTGCCTGCCTAAACTTCCTCTCACTCTTCTAATTGCATCTCATTTTGGAAGGGGAGAATGTAGAAAAGGTTCCATACTGGACTTGTCTAATCTCAGAGGTGGATTATTTTTAGTGCTTCCTTTATGTAGTGAAACTTCCTTTCTGTAGTTCTGGAGTGAACTAAATTGCAGGTGAGCTCTGAGAACTTCCCAAATGCCCATAGATAGCTTATTCTGTGGTATGTCAGAGCTATCAAACACCAGCCCATAGCCATCAACTGTTTTAAAGGAGAGGAAATCTGATTTCTCTGGCAGTAGGTCTGCAAAGCTTAATTGTAAATAGCAATGAACAGAGCAAGGAAAATCAATGGGATTTTTCACGTCAGTAACACTGCTAGGGTTGCTCAGGTAAGCACAGGCTGTAAGATATTCTGTTTGTAACTGAAGCTGTCTGAATCTTCCTGACAGCTCAATAAACGTCTTGAAGACTGGAAGAATTCTTTTGGCTAGATCTTAACTCTGAAACTTCATACAAGTTGTGATGCCTGAGCATTTTTTTGGGTGCAGGAGAAAATGTCTGTTGAACAGTTATCTATTTGGGTTGTGTTCTCTGAATCACCGAGTGAAGGGAGGTTGGGACAGGCTTCCACGTGCTCTTATGTTTGTGTGAGTGGTTTAAAAACTGATCAGCTCTACAGCTGAGATGGTGTATGGTTATGGGAAGCTCCTGCTCTCTTCCAGGGCCAAGTAAAATATGGTCAGTGAGCTGCTTTCAGCAGAGCTGTTCAGTGACCATATCTGTTTTGGGCCAGAAGAGACAGTTTCAGTAGTGGAACAATAACAATGGGGAAGACTGAAATATGACTGCAAAAGTGAATCTGGCAATGTCCCAAGATTTGCTTCCAGTTTGAGAGCTACATGATTTGCCTTAATCAGTAGAGAGAATTCTTGTTGCAGTAGCCCTAATGGAGTAACTGCAGTAAGTTAGGTATTTAATGGGAAAACTCAGTGAATCACTTGGAGGTGATAATTAACATCATCTCAGCTAATGAAAGCCTAAATATGTCCTGTAGCACCATAAAAAGTAGAACTCATAATGTCTGCTAACAAAATTCTCTTTCATTCCTATAGCCATCACCAAACCATCCTTCTGGAACAAAGCTAATTCATTTTCCTAGCATAATCAAAGGGGAAAACTCATCAGAAGGAACAAAATCAGAAGGTGAAAGCAAACCAAAAGGTAAGGCTGATGGCAGTACACAGCTATAACATGGTAGTCCTCTGTGGGGAAGCATTTGGTGGTCAGAACAGGTTTTGTTTTTTTTTTCTTTCTCCTGTTAAAATCTTATACTTCTGTGCATATGTTCTTTGTGTATCATGTTCTGTACCTTTGAGGAGTTAGGGAAATGTAAAAGTGTATGAAGGAGTTTTTTCTTGTATTTTGGTGGAAAAGTAATTGAAAACGTTTGTAAGATTGTCTCAGAAAAGAAAACAAGACTAGGATATTACAATTGCATTAATCTGCTGTGTTGCTTTCATTTGGCTTAGCTTTTAGTGGTCAGCTGGGATGCTGGAAAACTCTTGCTGTGGATCAGCCCCCTAACTCAGTTTCTGTCCCTGGGTTACAGGGACAACTCTGTAGGTTCAGGATTTACTGTGGAGTTGCTGGTGTGCGTGCTGTCACAGTTGTATGCTGAGTTTCTTGCATCAGCAACATAGTGTTTGTCTTCTGCTGAAGGCTGTTCTCCAGGTAGTCCAGTTCCATTGGAGTTCTGCTTATAATAATAATAATAATAAAAGTTATCTTTCAGAATTTATGACTTTGTTCAACTGCCAAATTGCGTAGCTTTTCTCTAGAAAGATGCTTTTTTTTTTTTCAGCCAACTCAAAACCTCTTCTAGGACTGCCAAGCCCATATAAAAAATTAACTTCACTTATGCGATGTGTGGACAGCTCGTTTTGCCTAGTTCCAAAAAAAGATGGTTTTTCAACTTCTGTACTGGGATTTCAAGTGTATTTTTATTTTATGTGGAAATCGCTTATTTTGGCATAAGTGGGTTATTTGACATGGAGTGCATAATTTGCAGAATTAAGAAAACAGCAAATAATTGGCTTTTTGCTTGTGGTTAGGGGTTGTGTGATTTGGCAGAACAGAGCCCTTGGGATGACAGGCTTGTAAGGCAAAGCCCTGGTTTATCTGTTGTCCTAACAGTGTGTAGGGCATCCAGACCACTTGAGCCACATGTTGCTCTGTTGCATTGGGTGGCTTGTCTGGGATTACAGCCTGGGAGTGTTTGGTGGAATGGGGTAAGATAGTTAACATGTAAGTTTTGCTGTTCCAAATCATATATCAAAATAAGCTTGTGTATAGTGCATTTGATGGGAGTTGATTGTTACTTGAACTTTATCCAGATTAAGTTTACTAAAGGTTTTGGGCTTGGGATCTGGATTTTAAACTGCTCTAGAGCTATTGCTGGAAGTGCCTTTCTTGCAGAGGCAGCAAGGCTATGCACAGCATTGTGAAATTTGGCTTGCTTTAAACTTTGCATAAAAGTTAACCCAAGTCTGGCTGAAAAATCTGAGTATTCAGTGCTGAGCATGCAAAACATTCAGTATTTAGCTCTTATCATAACTTCAAGTGCATTTCTTACTAAAAGCATGGAAATTGGGCTGTGCTGAAATTCTGCTCCCCAGATAAATAAATACATCTGAAAGGAACGTGAGTATGGCAGTAATAAATATTCTAGGAGAGCATTAATAGATGATACCTATAGACATTATTTAAGAATATCTTGTAACCTTTGAAAGAATGCTCGATATTCTTTCTTGGTGTTTTTATTTTAATATAGACCGCATTAGAGTTTATGTATGCAATCCTCAGTTCTGAGAGAGTTTAAAATCCATGTTCAGTATGTTAACAAATAAACAGAGATCTCTTAAATTGTTTAGACTGGTGTGCCTCCGGGAAGCTTGTTTTGGCCTTGGTGCAAATATGTAAAAATATTTTGGTTAAAAAAAAAGAAATCAGTTTGGCCTCCCCTTTCACCTACTCCGTTAGAGTACAGCGTCTGTGATTCCTGCTACTGTATGCTTGGTCCTGAGTCTTTGGAAAGGATAAAATTGTAGTAAATATTTATAATTAAGAGGTAGTCCAAAGTTCAGATTTATTATTCTGTATGCACTATATTAGATTTAAGGGTTAGAAAGTGAAAACTTTTCTTCATTTTAACTACTTATAGAATATCAGGCTCACAAAGCAAGATGAGGAACTGTGCATACCCTTAACTTAGGTGGATGGATTTTCTGGGTGGAGCTGACTGCCAGGATGGATATAAGGATGCAGTTTGCACAGTTCAGCACATACTGCCTGCAGCCTTCTGAGCAGCTGCTGCAGAGTGGGAAGTTCTTTCTGACATAGTTTTCTCTATGTGGTATCCTGGACAAGGGGAGAAAAGCATGGAGAAGGAGAGAAACATAGGATTTTGTAGTTAAACTGCACTGAGCACACTTCCCAGCACTGAGGAAATACGTGTAGCATTGCAGAATCAGGACGTATACAACAGATGAGTCAATGTTGTGCTGCTCTCTGAGCAGGGGTTTGGGCAGCTGCTCACCTGTGTGTGTTGTCAGCATCCTGATGTGTTGTGGCAGCACAGTGGAGCCCGTTTTGTTTGATTCATCTTCCTTACTGTCAGATACAGAAATCCAGCCTGTTTAACTGCTGAATACAGTTTAGATATGCTGGGTTTAAAAAAGATGCTTTCCAGTTAAGATTTCTACAGTAATGCATTTTGGCCTTTCTTACGCTGTTTTTATTCTAGCGTGGGAAAGGAAAACAAATCCTCTGTCTCTTTCAACTGAAATAGTTTTCACAATTTTAGATGGATAAGTTACTGTGCTGTACCAAATGGGTGCTAAGGAATTATTCTTTCTACTTTCTACAGAAGTGGCTGTAACTGTCTGAGTTGGTCCTTCAGATGAGCTCTGGTTTCAGGTGGAATTCCTTTGCTTCAACTGCTTGTTTTCACTGCAGAATTTCAGCAAATGTGGTGCTTGGGTATTTGAGATGTCTGTAGCTGTACATCATCATGAAACAATTGCAGATATTTAATTAGGCTTGAGAATTTTAAATTTACAATAATTTTGAGATTATAAAAATCTCATATAAACTACAACAAAAAGATGGGAACAATTTATTGTCTAAAGCAGCAGAATTGAATATATAATGCAACAGAGGCTGGATATGTTAGATAGGCTGTTACAATTGTCAGTGGGTAGTCTGTGGATAAAAATCTTTTAGGGCTTTATCCACTGACTCCCTGAAGGCTTACCTCCCCTGCTCTGTGAATTTCACTATGATCTTGTTTTTTCTCTTGTTATGAGTGATATAGTGAACACCTGTAGTGTCAGATGGCTGGTCTAGGAGGGATGGATAATTCCAGTGTTAATTTCTGAGCTCTCCTTTCAGATAGCACAAGTGAGCTGTTGTACTTCAGTACCCATGGTATGCAAAAGTGTAATAGCTATGCTGCTTTGTTTCAGCCAAGGAGTATTGCAGGACAATATTTCCATATGAAGGCTTAAATGATGAACTGAGCTTTAAAGAAGGCGAGATTATTCAAATTATCACTAAGGTAAGATGATCAGTTTCCTCGCAACAACTATAAATTGTTAAAGTTCTACATAGTTAACTGAAGTATGAAATATGAAACTGGGGAGTCTATTAGGCTGAATAAAATATTCGTTAAAATATTAAAATATCTTCATATATTAATGCACATTCTCCTGTTATGGACAGACTAAAGCTTCCATCCAGTAAGATCATATAATAGATTTCTAAGCCACAGAATTAATTTTTTTTCCTTATATCTTACCTTGATTATTTTTTCCTCGGAAGGGTAATTTCTCTTACTACTTCGTGCTTTTGAGACCAATGGGCCTGATCAATCACATCAGAATCACTTTTTTTTTTTAGTAGAATTGTGTATTATTCCAACTACACAAAATATTTGGTGAACAAGATTCCAGTCAAGTAAGATGAGAATATTGGTTATTGTGCATGGAATCATAGCTGGTTTTATGTGCTTTTCTTCCCTTTGAAGGTCTTGTCTTCATGTAAATGATGAAATTATAATATCATTTTCTGTATTTTAGAAAACAAAGCGACCGAATCTAGTCTGATCTTTAGTTGTTCCCCTTGCTAAGGTAGCCAAAGTATTCTTATGAATACAGTATTTTGGAAAAGGAATTACAGGAACAGTGCTTTCACTCTGTTCTGGGGAAAAAGGTAAATATTAATTGAAATAACCTGTTGTTTGTTTTAGGATACTGGAGAGCCAGGCTGGTGGAAAGGAGAACTCAATGGTAAAGAAGGAGTCTTCCCTGATAACTTTGCTGTTCAAATACAAGAATTTGATAAAGACTTCCCTGTAAGTTCCTACATGTTTCACTTAGTAGAACAAGAACATATCAACAGAATTATAAGGATTAAGAGACTCCACAGCATATTCTGCTCTTTAATATAATTGTGGCAGTTTTTAACTATATCTTAATAATTAGCTGTATCAACTTTTATTTAAATATTTAATAGATGCTTTTTCAGATGAACTGTACTTAATGAGGATGATTGGGTCGTATAGAGGAAAGGTATAGTTCTGATCCTGTGGTGCTATGTGTAACTGATGGCTGAATTAAACCCCAGCTGTTTTGAGAGGAGATAAGCAGTCTGTCCTCTTCTATCTGTAGTCTTGTAAGTAACTATAATTGCAAAATGCCAAATGACCCCTGTGGGACTGACTGGGCATTTTCCATGTTAAGACTTGCCAGGAGGTTGCAGCGTGTGGAGGATAATCTTTGAGTGGAATTTAGAAATAGACTGTTTTTTTTCCCCACTGTCTCTTCTGCTGACTTACAGAAATCGATGTTCTCATGTTGTACTTCTTGGTCTTGTGATTTTGCTTTTTTGTCCATTTTTGTTGAGATTAGCATGATGCCTTGTTTCTGACTAGTTTGTGTAGCAAAGATGGCCAAGTTAACTCACATACATCCACCCAAGATAGGGAGAATTCGGCTCCAGATGAGTACATCTGAATGTTGATGCCTATGTGTCAGCTGGAAAGAGGTTCAGAGCACAGCAATTTAGTGCCATTTGGTCTGGAATTTGAGACTTTCAAAGAAAGTGGTGATTCAACAGGTCATTAACAACTTAGATTTTAACCTCAGTTACCTAGCATACTCAGAGTTTAATTAGTCCAAGCCACTATTTTCTTCAAAAAATTGATTCTCAGCTTTGTAAGGACAGTGTAAATGCTGTTGGAAGGGGCTGACTTCAGCTGAGGAGAGACTGGATAGTGTTACTGTTTTGCAATACAGAATTGATACACTGAAAGAAAAAGGAAAAACTGTTCTTTTACCGTAAGCAGTGTTCTTGTGGACAGATCCTGCTTTGATCCTTTATTCTGCTATGTGCAGCATACCTCTGTACAGGGATTCACTTGGCACTGAGCATCTTTGAAGTTCAAGGCATCAGATGGCTGATAATTGTAATCAGCTATTTGGTACTGTCTTAGTAAAAAACAGAGATCTGGGTCATGTAACTGCAAGATAATGCTGAACTCTGTGTAATTGTTTTTGATCCAGGCAGCAGTGCTGTGCCACCGGATAATGCATTTTCTTTTTTTCAGCAAAGAAAGAAAGTGTGGTTATGTTAGTGAAGTTCACTAGCTCTTGTGCTCTCTGGAGCTAGAGAAAGAAATTTAATATGGGCTTCCATGCTTGCTTAATCACAGTTCATTTGTCAGCACAGAGTCTTCCTGCTTTAAGGAGAGCTTATTCAGTAGTTGTAGGGCCACAGACGTGAAATGTCTAGCAACTCTTTCAAAAAATACTCACTACTAGGAATTCTTAGGAGTGTATTGGACTGAGCCCAGACAACTTCAATGTTATTTCTATAAGCAACAGTGTTTTAATAGTTTTTTTTTTCACTATTTTATCAATAAATCTTGTCCATGGTACAATCATGAAGGTGTATTTTCATTACTTGGGTTCATGTCACTTCTAGGAAAATAATGAGTGGCTGCCTTGTACAATGGAGTTATTTTCAACGTACAAACTCTGTAACCTTAATATTATGTAAGTTTGTTATGCTGCTGAAGTGCTGATTTGAAATTTGAAGAAACCTTTCATTTTGTTCCTGGTTTTGTAACTCGTTGGCTGGGAGATATCAGGTGGATTACTCCAGTTCTCTCTGTCTTTGTTTCCTGTCTGCGAATTGATTGCCTCCTTTGTGAATTGCTTTGAAATGAGCTAGTAAATAAGCTAGGCATTACAGTATGCAAAACAAAAAGCAAATGTGTCTGTCTTTTGATAGAAAATACCTGTTTTGTTTATTTACTTCTTTTACAGAAGCCAAAGAAACCTCCACCTCCTGTTAAAGGTCCAGGTACGTACGAATGCTTGCTGGTAGGTGTCTGAGGAAGTATTAAAGTTCAGAAACAGTACATGGACTTCAAAGAAAAATCAGAATTAGCTTTGCATTTCCTAGTAATGAAGCCATTCTTAGTCACAGTTTGAGGTTATTTTTTTTATGCCTTATATATTTTGCTGCTGCTATATATTGCTGCTATATATTTTTCCAAATTATGTTGGAGCCTACTTTGGAAACATTTTAATGTGAGCCTACAGTTTACTAGGCTTCAGTAAATGTTTATAAATGGTATTATACACTCCTTGCAAAGGAAAAGAAATATAAGCACAAGTTGGTGTATATCTTATTTTTAGTTAGTGACTAAGATAATTAAAGCTCTTTGAGAAATACCTATGGTTTGGTTTTATGTGCAGCTCCTAAGCCTGAATTGCCAGCTGGAGAGAAGAAGTTCCCTTTGAGGTCTGAAGAA
Organism: Penelope pileata; assembly: GCA_013396635.1. Taxonomy (NCBI): domain Eukaryota; kingdom Metazoa; phylum Chordata; class Aves; order Galliformes; family Cracidae; genus Penelope; species Penelope pileata. Next base: position 10,709 of record WBMW01006002.1, on the reverse strand, counting down.
AAAGGTGAGACCAGATTCTTTATAGAGAATTTCAAACTATGTTCTTAACAAGGAGTTAAACATTTTTAGCTTAGCTGTTCTGTGCAATAGGGACTTGTTTGGAAGACATCACACAGATTCTATCTAATGATACAATCTAAATTAATGCTATCTGAGGATGTTGCCATGACTGTGATGCTATGGAATTGCCTTTAGAGTGATTAGAAAAAGAACCACACTTCTGTTAAGTGTGCATTTTTTGTTATTATGTAACAAATTAAAAAATTTTATTGCAATGCTTAATAAAATATTTAATTCATTTGAGTACAGTTCGGTGATAGTGACTGCAATTTTGAGTAGCAATACTAACTTCTTAGAAATGAAAATGTTTGCTGCTGCTTCTGAATGTTCTGGCCACAATCAGTCTCTGACTGAAAATATCTTTGAGCAAAATCCACAGAAAAGTTACAGTACTCTGTAGACAGATGTTACAGTCACAGTGCTTAGAAATGAGATCTGTTGGGCTGTTAATTCTTGCTACATTCCCTGATTCCAGTTCCACAGAAATTGGATAAATGTAATGATTTATCCTTAAATTTTCAGTGATACCTTTTTTTAGAAATGAAAAGACCAAAATCCCCTGCTTTTTTCACACAAACATGTTTTTAAAACACTTCTTTTCATATTTAAAGAACAGTGATGCTGTCTCAACTGTTTGGATTGTCTTAATTAAAAGCCAGAAGCTTAAACAAATATTCTGGTCAGGTCTTAAAAGAAGAAATTCTGATGTTGATGCAGCTTAGTCATATTGCAAAAAGAAACTGTGTTCTGTGAATAGTGAAATGTGGTGGAGACCAGGGCTGGCACGTTTTGACAAGTCAGCTTGTTTGTTGAATATCTTTGCTTCCTTGGACAGTGTTTGTATCCCACATTTTAAACAAAGCACATTTTCAGGTGCTTCATGCAAAGAAAATTTGTTAAAATTAGCTATACTTCCTCTACATATAAGCAAACAAATGACTTTTGTCTGTTGGAATAGTATCTTCAAGTGTGAATTGAATTGAAAGATGCTGGAAATGTGAATCACTTGGCTATTTATTTAAACAGAAATAAGTTTAGTTTTAGACTGATTCTGGTTGTGATGTGATTTTAACCTTTACATAGTTGAGTTCCACCTTTGTGGAGGATTAAGGAAAAAATATTGAGTGACGCCATCCTATATGCTCAGGACCATGAAAGCTTCTGAAAAATTAAGTGTGCTACAGAACAGTGGTAGGAGAAATGATGCAGGAAAACTTTGTGTTCTGTTGAAGGTCAGGCTGAATAATTGATTATACGTGGTCCTTTCTGGCCTTAACAGTTGTGTATTTAGATAGCAGTAGCTTTTAACTAGAAAAATGCTCATTTATCAGTGCAGTGTTTTACTGGTGAAAAATGACCACATTGGTACTGGTAATCAAACTCATCAACTATGCAATTTTACTGCAATTATTTTAAAAATAAATTATTGAGCAGCTTTAATCTCAAGCTATCCAACCATGTCATTATTGGTCTTGCCTTTAAGTACAATAAAAATTTGACTCATCAAAAGTTTAAAAACAATACTCCTATAGCTATTTTTGTATTTACAGTATATATATTTGTAGGACACTTAGTGGTATCATGTAGTAATTTTCTCCAATATGAATGGTTAAGTTTGGTATTTTTATTACAATTACTCAGCGCTCATTTTTAATCAACCTTTTTACATGGTGTAGTAACATCTAAAAAAGTGGCATGCCATTTTGTACAGCAGAATTGTCGTATTTCTGTGGTCATGAGGAATCTTGACCTTTGGCATTAACTTCTTCCACATAACTGAATGGTTTTTATATTCAAATTGTGAGTAGGAGTAATTGAAGGGAAAGCTGATGGATGGTAATTCAGGAATGTAATTTGATGACAGCATTTTTTCTGCCCTATTTATGAGCTCACATATTCTTACAAACAAAACGCAAAGCTGTAAAAATTATTTTCTACTAAAACATAGATAAAATACAGATGAGTGATCGTCAGTAATACTGCCATGGGGCATTTAGGAATCAAAATCTTGTATAAAGGATGAGTGGAGAGAGAAAGCTAGCCCCAGAATAGGGTGTTTTACACAGGACAGTCAGCACCACCAAGTGGCAAAATCGTGCACTGTCCTGCTACTTCAGGGCTTGATTTATTTATCTTATTGATCTGCTGCCCTACCTGCAAAGTACTGTAATCTTTTACTGGAACCTAATAGTAATCTTTTAAATCCTCAGTGCCTGGGGCACGCTTGACTGAACTGTGGTATGGCTTTATAAAGGAAAGCAGAAGGATATCCCACAGGCTGTGCTTAGGGAACGTGGGGTGAAAATTATTCAACTACTGTTTGTGAAGCAGACTGAATTTTTCATTATCTGTACATAATATTATAATGAGCTCCTCTGGACAGTATTCAAATAGGTCCTGCAAACTATAAGTAATATGATGTTTTTGTTTCGTTATCCATACTTGGTTTGTACCTTGAATTTGTCAAAAGATAGACATTATTCAAAATAACTTTGATCTAATATAAATAATCATATTTTCTCATTTTTTCCCATAGTTCTGTTGTTTGTGTGTATGAAAGAAGTCTAAAAGCAGAAGCCCCCTACCTTTTTAAGAAGAGAGATGATGAATTCATAGTATAGGGAAAGCAGTAGCCGTACTGAGAGATTCTTGTTTCTTAGCTGTTATTTGTAGTGCAAAAATGTGAATCCAGAATTTCTTACTACTGTTTCATGTCAGTAGAAAGAATTTCTGTTTGCTTTAACATAATGTTTTTTAAGTTCTGTAAAGTGGCTTGTGTGCTTTGATAAGGCATCACTTATGACACTTGCATATCTATTTTTTCACTATTACCTGCACTTCAGAGAAAGTATTTCTGACAGCAGTTACTTTTAAAGTGATTAGCATTGAAGGAATCCTAGACAATGCATTTTTTAATGTTTTGGTGACTTATTTTGTCAGATGAGAAAGGATCTTTGGATCAGAAGCATTTGAAGCCGCATGCTCCTCAAGTACCACCCAAGAAGCCTATTCCTCCAAGCAAGACTAACAGCTTACTGAGAGCAGGGCTTCTGCACCCAAAACGTCCAGAAAAACCTGTTTTGCCATCATCCAAGTCAGTATGACTTTACTTGTATTTAATAATTATATTTTCTATGGTTATATGTCACAAAATGAAGAAGTTATAGTTTGAGTACCAATATGGTACAAAAGAATCTCTGGATGTTGAGAAAAATGTTATTCTGTTGGGGAAGAATGGTTTAAGTAGAGTGAAATTTCAATGTTTCAACACTTCAGAGTGAACTAGAAGACAAAGGAGAGTTGAGTACAGTACCTGAGCCATGCTGAGTACCTTTAACACATATGGAAGAAAGCTGTTAGTACAGAGACTGCAGGTGGTTCTCAGATTTGTCTTGAGTATTCTCAGTTGAGTTACTGGGCAAGCAATTGCTCACTCTTAGTTTCAGTTCTTTAAAGATTCTTTCTCGTGAGTTTGAAACAATCATTTATAATGTTTCAAGAACTTTGCATCAAATATAATCCTTCTCCATCCCCAGCTCCTGCTGCAGTTTTCCCCCTTCTGCCTCCTGTTTGCCAGATTCTTACCAGCAAGTGCAGTTATATTGTTGATAAGCAACTATCCCTTTGGGATGTTCGAAGAGAATGAGACCGTGATGAATGTAGCCTTCTACCAATAAAAGAGCAGACAGCTGCTACCTCAAAGAGCTAGAACGCTGAATACCTGCAAAGATACAGGGTGGCAACAGACATTGTTTGAGTTTTATCAACAAGTGGGTCCCGTATATCTTGAGCCAAAAGGAAGAGTAAACTAAGGTGAGGAAACAGGTGGAGGGCAGTGAGGAATGGTACAGACTTTGGAGGATCGACTCAGCCAGCCAGCTGACAGAGGACAATCTAGGCAGTTATTTCTAATCTCACCCTGCATAGCCCTGGGGCCATTTGGTGCTTGTGTGAAGAGTTAGACCATTGCAGCTTTACATACTGGAAATCTAAACAGAAGTCATCATGCTGTATCACTTGACATTATGGAATATTTCCCAAGCAGAGATTTTTCTGGTCTCTAAACAAAACTGTATTCCCCTTCCCTCATTTGGGTGATAGTTAAGGGTGCAAAAAGGTTTAACATTTCTCTGGGAAGATTAGGTTGTAATCACTTCCTCTTCTGCAATAGAGTTTCCAAATAAAGAATCTGAGAGATGAGTTAATGAAAGGAGACATTGAAGCTGACATCTATGTACTGTGTTCTTATACCATGGCATAAATGGTGGCAAGCATTGTAAAGGAAAAGATCATCTCTTCATGTTTTTGATCCTTGGCTAGGCAATCAGAGGACGCATGGTAGAGTGAGAGCCATACGAACAAGGCACTTTGTCCTGTATGCAGAAAGAAATAGCTTGTTCTTGTAGCTTTTTTCTTTACAGGAGAATTTTGATGTGAGTGCATCTGAGTGTTTGTTTCTGAATATTTCAAGAGAGATTACTGAAGGTGCTATTCAGCTGTCTTGTTTTCTGTTGCACTGAAGTGTGATGTTTTAGGTTTAAGTGCAAAAATATGCCCTGTAGTAAACATACTAAAAGTTTTGAATGTTTTTCCAAGGGGATTTTACATGTCTGACAACTCTACAAGAGCTGGAACAGATGAACTGGCTTTTATAGTATTAGAATTGCTCTCTGTAACACTTAAAAAGGATTTAAAAAGCACTGAAATCCGTTTTTTTTCAATTCTTATTTTTCATATATTTTAGCTATAAACTATTTAATGTCATGACTAGGTATCTTTTGTCATTTTTCTTATTACAGATCTAATGGGGAGGTTGTTCCTCTTCGACCGAAATCTGAAATTGAGCCAATAGCAAAACCAAAGTTAGAATCTGAACAATTACCGCTTAGACCAAAATCGGTAGAGGTAGATTCACTTGTGGTAAAGAGCTCTCAAGAATCAGGTAAGAAAAGAATAAAAAGTTCTGGGTCTTTCTGCTTGGGTAACAATATTTTACAGAGTCAGAGTAAGATCTTTCAGTAATTTATTCAAAAAGCCACAGTATAGTTATGCCTGTTCAGTAGAAAATGTATGTTTTAGAGTAGCTGTAGATAGCTCATGTTAAGAGCTAGCAAACAATGTTCAGGTTTCAGGAGGGCATTTGGAGGTATCTGAGCTCTGTGTTATAGCAGATGATAGAAGGGAGAAATATAGGTAATGGCTCATTCTTCCAATCTGAAAGCATATTTTTTTTGCTATCACGTTTATCTTGCATTTTGTTTGTTCTGCTCTTGCATTTCAGGTAACTTTTGCATTTCCAGCTAACTTGCCTATTTTCAATAATGCCATTAACTTTTGCATTCTATGATTAAGTTCATGGCCACTGTTGATTATGACTTTATGATAGTTTAAATTTGGGCCTGAGTGTTACGTTCTACATTTGAATTTCATATTTATAGATCTGCTTAATGCATCTTGAACCAAACCTGGTATCTTTTCAGGTCTAAATTTGTCCAGTACTTAACCTTGTAAGTTAAATAAAGATTATGATTTATGATCAGGCTGTGTGAACTATTATACTTTATCCCTTACTGCAAATGCAACTGATTTCAGTCATCTCTTCCATCTTATGCAGAGAGTGTCTGCTGCGTTTGGCTTGTGTATCTCAAATAGTTTTTCTTCTCAAAAAAAAAAAAAAAAATAAAAATTTTTTTAAATTGTAGCATAATTTTTTTTTTTTAATGGCCAATCATGATATCCACGATACAGAGTAATTGTACCTAAGTAGTAATAGAGTTCAACCATGAAATAAAAACAAAGCATTAAAAAAATGAGGTAATTCATGAATTGGAAGGAATATTTCTGACTTCTTCAGTTAGACACAAGTTATTTAAAATATGCTTCTAAGCTGAAGTGCTCTCTATGAGAAAAGGCTAGTTCAAGTACATTTTTGACTGTAGGTTAACCTCACAGGAATAATAAAGAATAATTAAATTATTAATTAATCATGTTTAATGGATTAAACCCTGTATTGGATGTTGAATGTGTATATCAATATTACTGCTGAATGCTTCCTAAGTATTTATAAGGTCCTGTTTTTAGTCCCCCAGTAAGGTGTACAAATGTTGTGCTATGCCTTGTTTTAAAGGTTTTTAATTGGCAGTTGAGTTTCTGCCTCCGTCATTCAAACATGAAGTTTGAGTGAGGGTATGGAGTAAATACTTTCAGGCTGCAGTAAGCTTTGAAATGAAGGCCCGATGCCCAGCCTTGGTCCTGTTGCAAAGAGGCTTAGCTCTAGGATTATGCTAGATGTGTTACTATAGTGCATAGCATCATTTATCTCCAGGAAAAAAAGCTTTCCATGAAAAAAGCTGGAATGTCTTTATTACCTCCAGCGTAATGATCTGGATATCTTTAATAACTGGAGTGGCAATGTAGTAGCAGTCATAATGGGTATTCCTATATATCAAAGCTAATTTCATACGGATTTCAAAACAAAACACAAAACTATTTGTTCCTGTTTGCTGACGTCAGATTTTACAGGCTCAAAGAGAAATTTAAGATTTTAATACCCAGACAGAAGGGAAAAGAAAAAACGAAGCATCCAGTGGCTGCCAGGACATGATTTGCAGCCTGGTAGTTCATCAGCACTCTGCTTCTAATAATCTGAGACGGTTAAGTCAAAACAGGTTAACTGTTGATATGTGATTGAATATTAAAGGCTTTACTGTGAGAACGTCAGAGTAACTTGCAGCAGTCAACAAGGATGAAGGACAGCAATGTTTAAAACCCAGAGATGCTGGGGTGAGTTTGCAGCCCCTGTGAAGAGCCTTACATTATGGCAAGGGATGACTTGCAGATCAGTGAGTAGTGCGGCCTACTTGGATGATTAAAGCTTCATGATAAAGTTAGAATCATGGAATCATTAAGATTGGAAAAGACCTTCAAAATCATCTAGTCCAGCCATTCATCTGCCACCAAGATTGCCCATTAAACCACTTTGCCTGCTTGGTGAGGTTTATCTGAAGTAGCAGTAATTCCCTGCAATTTCAATGTTCTGTGAAGGACCTATAAATAAATTTAACATCTTTGAAGCAGGTGGGTGGGAGGTGTTGCTCTCCTCGAGCAACGCAGAACGAGCTCAGGAGGCTCAGGCAGCCCCAGTGGGGATGCAGCACTGACCAAGTCAAGGAGTTGCTATTTGAGGAGAGTTTCAAAAGTCCTCTTGTATAAAATTGCCCTTGTTTAAAATGATCTGCATCAGTTGGTTTTGGTTTTGCTATGCTTGTGAAAAGGGACAAGTCCAAGTTTCTGCTGGTAAATGTAATGAATCTCATGCTTTGTATGCATACTTAATGCAGCAGCTCATGCTTTGCAAAGCTCTGAAGATATTGGGCATTTTTATAGTGTATAATCTTACAGGAACTGAATAACATGGTTATTAAAATACAGAGAGAAATATGTGGCTGCGGTTGGCAGTTCAGGATATTCTTGAAGACACTGAAGTTATCAACAGTCTTTTTTTTCTGAAGTGGATGAATTTTCAGTAAACCAATTTCTTTAATTATGGGGTTTTGCAACATAGTTTGACCATAGTGTGTGTTCAGTCACGTTCAGTTTAAATTCAGTTTAGCTAAAGGAGTAGCTGTAAATATTCTGTATATGTAGGGGGGCGGGGAAACACACAGGGGGAAAAAGAGAACCCACAGAATGAAGTCCCCAGCCATCAGATCAGGAAGGACAGATAGTCAAAAATATTCAGTAAATTGTGTTGAAATTTTTTCTCTTGAAGCTTCATTTGAACAATTGCGTAAGTGTTTCTCTGTTTGGCTAGAATTCAAGCACTGTGAAGGACCTAAAGCTGTAATACAGTATGCTGAACGTTTAAAGCGATTCTGTTTCTTCTACAAATGTTTCTTTTTCCTGCTTTGTAAAATAATTTTTTTGTTCAGAATCTTTTTCTAGACATTCCTCTCCTTGACTTTTCTTTCCAGATTTTGTTTCCTATCCTGTTTGCCATGTTTCCCTTCTTACGTGTCAGGAAATTACCCTACCCTTCTCCATTTTGGTAAGATAACAATCTATAAGGAAATCCAAATGCTTTATGCCATGCACATAGCCTCTTCTTAACTTCATAAGCATGATTTTCAGTTGCAGTTATTTGGGTTTCAATTTAAAATGCTTTTTCTGTTTATTTGAATGCTTCTCTTCCTTAGCTTTTAAACTAGAAGCTGCTGTAAGTCTACTTTTTGGTTAGGATCTTGTACAGGGGGAAAAAAGAAGACAAAATTACCTCTGTTCAGTGCAGCTACTGATAAGCCAAGCACAGTACTGACAGTGAAATGTATTCAATATTTATGGCATTTATAGTTATTTAGATTGAATGGCTTCATCTTCCTGTACACACACATTATGCTACTGTGAAGGTTTTTGGCACTGAATTCTCTGTTGTTGGCTATTTATTATTATGAGTCTTTTAAAATTGTATTCATGGAAGTTACATATTGGCAAATAATTATAGCAAATGTCTTATTTCTTCAAACTTTAATATTTTAAAGCTTGCATCTGTCCCCTGAACTTTTGAGATGCAATCTCTGCAAGATGAGTAATAGGAAAAAGTGCTGCCAGCTTTTTCCCTCGCAGGTTAATGTGAGACCTTGTCTTCTGAAATATTGGGTACGCTTCACTGGTACCATGGGTTTTAAATCTCAGCAAGATGAGGTGTTATGAACCCCTTCAGCTTTGCTTCTTTTCGTGAAGGCTTTTTAAGACAAACTGATAGGAATACACTAAAACATTCACAAATTTTAACAAAGCCTCTCACCAAACCGTATATCTGACAGCTCTTTAACAGTTCTGCAATGTATGGATCCAGGTTAAGTTTGCAGAAGAGAGGTTTCTAACAGTCTGTCCTAAGTAATGCTTTAAGGTTACCTTATCTAAATGATTTTGTGATCGTTATTTCTGAAGAAAAAAAATTAATTGATAAACCACTTCATTCACTGAGGTGGGTGGTGAAATTGTGAAATTACAGTGTGTATTTCACCACTACCCTTATTGGTTTCAGTGGGGCCAAGATTTCTCATAAGATACTCAGGAAAGTTGTTTAAATAATAAAAATAATTTAAAAAATACACGCCCACCCACTCACCCGTCTCCAGCTCTTCTGGCTGTGATGTGCTGGTAATATTTTAGTGCTGAGCAGTTGAGTCGAGTGTACCAGTATTTATTGACAAGAGCTACTAAACGTGGGGGACAAACTTGGCTATTGTGTCATCCCACCACCTGTATTCTAAACCATAGACTGATGCAGTCTTGAATGGTATTTATGTGAATTATGGTGATGGATTCTTTTTTTCTGGGAGTACAATATCCTTAATATGTCTGTAACTGATGTTTACTTGGCTCACAGAGACAGGGCTGGCATTGCAATTGTAATAGTAATTCAATTTATGATTCTTATTTGGATTTACTGCCAAATGAATGCTTATTCCTGCAGGAGGAGACCATTTAAAAGCAAAAATGATTGAAATGTAAGGAAAATATATATTTTTTCCTGCCTTCCTGTTGCCTTTTTATATAATACCTAACCAAAATAAGTCCAAATTCACATTTTGACATAGGTTAGTGCTCTGAGCTTACTGAAGTTTGAGTTAAAAACACTAAGGTGCACTCCTCGATCATTTTTGCTTTATTTCTAACAACCTAAGTGCTTTATTGGCACAGACTACAAAAGAGAAATACCTTAACAGTCATTTCTCCCTCATCCTCTGTTCCGTCAGCCCCTTGCCATTCATCACTTTCCTGTTTCTTCCTACTTTGTTCTTCCCTGCTTTTTTTAAAATGAAAGGCATGATTACATATTTACAGAAGACTGTCTTTACATTCTCTTTAATAAAATTAAAAAAGCAGCAAAACTGATTGGTGCCTGATAGGGCTACAAATGCTTTTATTTTGCCAAGGCAAGATAATGAAGTAGATAGGTCCAGGTATGTCCGAAAGGTCTGAGTATTTTAAAATGAAAATGGTACACAGTAGTGGACATTAAAATCAGGTGAAACATTCAGTAGAAAGCTTGGTTCCTACAGGTATAAATTAGTTTCAGCAGTGCAAGTAGAACTTAGTATGAATAGATGATTTTAAGTCAACTGAACATTGAAGCGTACGAACAATCTTGCCCAGTATTTTTATGGCTTTTTTTTTTGTCTGACCTCTTGCTGTCACTTCAGAATAAGTGAGAAAATAGGGCAAGTATTTCATCTAACAGAAGCTATAACATGATGCTATGTAAAAACAGGAGGTTGGAAAATAAACAAAAAAACATCAAAAGTTGCAAGTTCCTTCTGGTGTCCCCAGTAGCTGCTGTGTGGCAGTTTAGTTAAGCATTTAGAGTCTGTAGAACAAGTCTGATGAATCTGTGCTTTAAAATCACGTCTATAATCTTATGCCAATGCTTAAATAAAAAGCCTATCTCATTGTATACCTGTTGGCAGGTAAGTATTGGTTTATTTTCATGGAGAAGCAGTCAGAAACCCAGTTCTTAACTAGGGTTAACTAGAATGACTGATATTCTGTTCTACATGCTTATAGATTTTTCTCAATGTCATATCTTCCAATAAGATGTAAAAAATTTCTACTGATCGAGGGTTGTAAGGAGATTGTGGAATAAA
>WBMW01005999.1:671913-731647 GCA_013396635.1 Penelope pileata | reverse complement strand
CTGAGCGCCCGCTACCTGGAACTCGGCGAAGTCCTCGCAGCCCGCCGCGCTGCTGGGCGCCGCCATACTGGAAAGGCCGAGGGCGCGTCGGCGGCCAATGGAGCGGACGGGGCGGAGCAGGGCGGGCCCTGCCCGAGGGGCGCCCGGAGGTCTTCGCCGAGCTGCGGCCCCCAGGAGGCGGGCTCGGCCGTCGGCGTACCCGGAGAGGGCCCGGGTGTCCCGCCGCCCCCCTCCAATCACGGGGCCGGGGCGGAGCGCAGCGGAGCGGTGACATTGAGGGGAGCCGTGCGGCGGGCGGCGGGATGTGGGGCCGCGCTGGTGAGTGACTGATCCCGGCACGGGGCAGGGGGAGCGGGCGGCCCCGGGGCCGGGAGCGAGCTCTGCGGGGGCGGCTGGGCTCGGCCGGCTCTGCCTGAGCCGCTCGGGTGCCCGTCCTCCCTTCGGGCCGGGGACGCGTAAGGCGGGCAGACCGCCGCGCTGGAGCCCGCTCAGCCCCGGGCAGGAGAGCCGAGGAAGGCGGCTCCTTGCCCCCGGGGCCGAGCGCGGTGCCTCTGAGGGTCCCGGGCCTGGTGCGGCCCCGCGGGAGGGTGCAGCGGGACGGGGTGGCCCCTGCCAGCGCTGAGGCGTGGGGGCCTCCGGGCTGAGCGAGAAACGGGCATGGAACGGGCGTGTGCCTCCTCCTGCTGCTGCTGCTGCTGCTGGTCCTGTCAAGAGCTTGGGAACGGTTTGATTCGGGAGGACATCTCTCCTCTTTTCCCCCTGCTTTTCCCTCATAGGAGAGATTTTCCAGTATGAAGAAGAAATTTATCCTTTTAAAGTGTCCTTTTATCTTCCAGGTTTGTTCTTTTTTCGTCAGAAATTTTTCATCAATTAATAAATTAGGACTTTCTTGAGAGCACGTTTTCTTATGTAAGGTGTTTTGTTCCCTGCCAACTCACCACAAAGCACATATCTCCTTGCTGGCAGGTGCTGCTTTTTTGGGGGTGGCTCTCTGTCAAGTCTTTGACTTTGGGGGTGTAACCAGATGGGTAAAATGCTGCCATACGGTGCTTGAAAGAGTGCTGTCCATGTGTACCTCACGTATATGGATAAGTTCCCTGAAACGGTGTTAGGCCTCCTGTTGTAGAAGCTGCCTGTAGGCTGCAGCTGGTCATTCCTGTTATTCTACATACGCTTAACAGGCAAACTCAAGTCATGGTTTATAGAACTGACTTTCATTTCTTTATTAGATTCTGATGCTTTATAGAGTTGTCTTTAATTTCTTTATTTGATTCTGCTACAGCCTAAATGCTGTATCTTGCATAGCATTAGATTTATACCTACTGGATTCATTTATTTTCTCTTGGGGCAGGAGGGAGGAACAACCTTCTACTCAAAGCCAGTGTTCTCACTGTCTCATATTCTGAGCTAGATTCAGCTCATGCTTCCTTTGCTTTCTCTTCCAGGTAGGGCCGTTAAGCTGCTGGAAAGAAACATTCCCTCAATTCTGAGCATGGCCAGGGGAGTGGGGCCGAAGGTAAGCAGAAGGCTTTGCAGCAAACCCCAGGAGGAAAGTCCAGTTCAGCCAAGAAGTAAGTCTGTGATTAAGACCATGCTATGTTTCTTGCTCTCAAATGTTTAGAAACCCAGGCTGCAGTCATCTGAACAGAAATTTTGCAGATATATATACCAATATTCCTGATTTTGCGAGAGTGAATCCTAATCTTTAGACTGAAAAACCGAACATAAAAATTAGCAATCAGATCTTGTGGGCTTTTTTGTTTTTTAAAACAAAGCCAAGAGGCAAATTTTCTTCTTGTGACAATAGCATAGCTTTCACTTTGTAGCAGGTCGTTAGTGTCGTATTTGATGTACGGCCCTACTCTCTGAGGCTCCTCGGCTGTGTTCTAGAACCAGCTGTTCAGCCCCGACATAAACTGTCAGTGTTTAGGAACACTGTGCTAGCTAACATACTTTTGCATCATACTGGCTAAAATACTTATGCAGTTTTTCATAGCAGAACCAGCTCCAGCTGCTCACAAACCTGAACATGCCCTGCAGGAGAGAGTCTGAGTCACTGGCTTAGTTCATATTTAAGGTAAAATTCAGGTCATGAAATGTTCTCCCACTGTAGAAGGGACAGTTGTGATGCTCTAATCAGACTGCCTGTGAGACTGGTTCCCTTCTTGGCCCATTGATGCTAGATCAAAGCAGCGTATGGATGTGAAGCATTTTGCATACATCTGTGTTAAGAAAAAAAAAAAAAAACAATAATAACAAAAGTCAGCTGCACGTGGTAAGAGCAAGAATTGATTCAAGTGTCGTGTCTCCAGTAGTGGCCAATAAAGGAGGGCCCTTACATTTCTGTGGGGGCTAATAGAAATGGTGATAGGTAGCAAGGATCTGAGGGAGAGTATAGAAACGGCACACTGCCCCTAGACTGCTGACCCAGACACAGTGTCGTTGTGTTTAATGGTCCTTGCTGGATTTTTGTTTTGTAAATTCACCCAGTATCTTGAGGCTGGAACTATTTTTAGCGCCCATATCCTCGGGGAAGGGGTTCCTCAGCTGAACTGCGCTGTGAGAAAATAACTACAGGCTTTTATTTGTTTTTGAACCTAGTATGTGTGGTTTTCCCTCTGTTGTTCCTTAATACAATGCTCCTTCCAAAACAGGGCCTTTGTGGTCCACGTTCTCAATGTCACAGTTGTTATGCCCGCTGTTGTGCTGGATCTCAGTCGAACACAGTTTGTTGTATGGTGGCCATTCCATACGTGTGATCATCCTTATGAGCCTTCTCTGTACTCCTCCCAGTTCAACTGTTTTTGAGACAAGGGCTCTGTTCCACACGCTTCTCAGAATGCTGGAGTCATGTTTGCACACAAAGACATAACAACGCTTTTGTGCTGGTCAGTGTTCGTTTCCTAATCACTGCTAATAATGCTGTTTGCATTCCTGTTACTGAACTTTTCCCCAAACCTCTGTGAAAACCCAAGGACTTGCTCCTCAGCAATAAAGGTTAGGTTAGAGTTTGTCTTTTGTATGTGAGCTGGAATGGCTTCTTATTTGTATACGTGGGATTTCACTGGCCCTGGATTGAGTCAGGATTCTGAAGTCCTGCAGCTCTTTTCACTCAGCCATCTTCTTTGTTTCTTAGTAACTTCGTGTTGTCAGCAAACTGTGTATCCACACCATTTCCTAGGTCACTTATGGATCCACTATTCCAATTAGGAATCCACACATGCATGCAGAACACATCCCATTAAAAAAAAAAATTGTTATTTTTTCATTTTGTAGGCTAGATTTTAATGTTATGTATGGAAACCTTCCCCTAGCTTTATTTTGTATTCAGAGGTTGAAAGTCTGAGCTGAAAATTAAGGTTCTGATCTTTGCTTATGACCATCTAGTTGTTTATACCTACAAATAAGATAAAATCTTATACTCCCTGGAAACCATAAAATTCTTTTATGCTATGGTGCAGCATATTTGCTTTTCTTTAGCAATTCTGTTTGTTTTCTTTAAGGTAAAAGCAGTACGAAAGCTGTAATATCACAGCTTAGGAAGCTTAGGTGCTGGAGCAGGTTCTGTAAATTTCGAGCTGCAAATGTAGAGGCCTTGAGCACGATTTGGCTTTCCAAACCTGCCCTCAGTTTAATCCATATTTAGAGGTTCATTAATCTGACCATGCGATAACCTTTTGGTTTTGTAACCAGCTCTCACAGTTGTACTTAAAATTCTGCATTACTCAACTGGTTTCATTAAAGCTGTGGGGATTTCACTTTTTTTTCTTTGATTGTTTATTTTAGGTCGGCCTGTTTTACGGGTGCCTGGACACAAGCCTACAGAGTGGGAGAAAAAATGTTTGTTGTGGGCAGGCCATTTCAAAAAACCAGAGGATATACCTGAGATTGTCTCGTAAGTGCCAGTTTTGGAGCTGAGAAAAAGACATTGTCTGCACAGGAATAAGTTACTTGAATACAACTCCAAAGTACCTTTTCTGAAGGGGAATGTGTTTCCACAGCTGAAAATCCTTACACTGCTTTGAGTGTTCTATCATCTTGTAGATGAGATGATGTGACTTGGGGAATTCTATATTGCTGAGGTGCATCTGCTCAGATTTTTCCTGAAGGGATGACCAGCATCTATCAGTTTTTTCATTAGAAAAACATCACATATCAATTCATTTTTATTTTTCCAATCAAAAAAGTTTTTCACAAATGTTAGTGTGAGGTTTATCTAGTGTTTTCCCAAAGCATCCTATTGCATGAAACTTTCATGATATAGCCATAAAGTAATTGAAACTCGTGTAAAATATTTGTTAATGAATGTCTGGACGGCAGAGGCCAATTTCCTTTACTCTTGAAATTTAAAGTAACAAATAGCACAAGGGCTCCCTAATGGAAATAAAATACAGTCAAAGTTTCCTCATTGCTGGTGGAATCCAAACGTCTGTGCTTTGCTTCCTGCGATATAGAAAATAAAACTGGATGTTCTAGTGTACCTACCTAAAATGAAGATCAAATTTAACAACAACAATTTTTAAAAATGCAGTCATTAGCTTAAAAAACATTCCTGGCAGTAGTACAGTTACGTCTTAAAATACGCTTGTAATGTTTTTATGTATACGAATGCAAAAGATTCGGTTAATCTTGTATTACTTAGATAAGCAAATTCTGTAGCTGCTCTCTGAAGACACTCTTTGGATGCATACTGTGGGAAGTGAAAATACACTTGTGTATTTTTTTCTAAACACGTCACAATGGATAAAAATTGTTAAAAAATAATTATTCAATTTTGTATTGCATCATTTTTCTTGAAACTAAATTTGAAATACATAGAAGCTTAAATTATTAAAACATCATTAAATTGTGCCCATTCCTACATTTTTGCATACAAAATACTTGCTATGAATGTTTTTAAGAAAACAGTTACCAGGCTGCGTGAAGCCATTGATCGTATCTAAAATCATGCTTTACTGAAAGGAAAAAACAAATTCTGATAAAAGATGATCATTTTTGCGAGTGCATAGGGAATTCTTGGTTTTGGTTAGGGAAATAGTTCAGCCAAAGTTGAGAAAGGGATCAAGAACAACAAAACTACAAAAGCTTGTTTTCCTTTTCTAAGCTGAGTAAGATTGGATTGGAAGGGCACGTGATATAACCATATCTTGCAAGATACGGTTATTGAAAGTAACTAATTTGTTAAATAAACTAAATGCCAATCTTAGCCGCTGAATTGTTTTTAAAATGAAAATTGTGTTCAGATAACTATCTTTCCTTGTGCAGTCTAGCACACCCATTAACTAGTAATGTTTTAAAATCCTATTTCTTCTGTGCATTTCAGCTTAAGTGCAGCCGGAAGCCAAGTTGTTCACCACAGATCATTTGCAAGGACAAACAACCTGGAAGCTAAATTGTTAGCTTCATGCTAGATCAATATGTTCTCTGTGATAAGAAATTTTCTCAGATCAATACTCTGAAATGGTGATCAAACCACTCTTGCATTCCTCTTCAAATGAAAGACCAAAAGATTTTTCAGGTCTTCGGTCCTATGTGACTTATCACGTTGAATCATTGCAAACCCTTTGGTATCCTTTTCCCTCCAAGTATATCTGGGCCAAAATGTGATATAAGATTCCATATTCAGTCATGTTTGTGTACAGTGTTAGCGTCCCAGTTCTGTTAAATCCATTATCTGTGTTAGACTCACCTAGTGTAATGCATTTAATTGTTTTGGGCCATGAAGTTGATTCTGTTCAGCTCATCTATAATTTTATAGTATGCCAAATTTCATCAGTGAGAATATTAGCCTTCCTTGAGAAGGGAGTTCACTGCTCTAAATCCCGCAAGAAGAGTTAAATATATGGGAATAGGCCAGTGGTTATCGTGGAAAGCACATCTGGAGGTGTTACATTCTATTGGCCCTTCTTGTATTGGTATTCCTAATACGAACTTCCTATTTACTGTAATTGAGGTGCAATTTGGTGGAACGATCTTCAGAACTGTTGGAAGACTCTAACAACTACTCTTGCTGTGGAAGATTTGTGTTCTAAAAAATGACATTGAACAGATCAACAGATTCCCCGAAGGAGTAAAACAGCTACCGGTGTGTCTGGATAAGCCTGCTGAAGTGTGGAAAAGATTTAAAGGAGTCATCTATCCAAAGCTGATGTTGGAAAGCTTACGATCCTCCAGCCTCCTTAATTTCTCAGGGAAACAGACTACCTTAAGTCTATTTCTTCTAGCAGGAGGGAAGCTGTAACCACTAGTATTCTTACCAAGTCCTATTCAGAATTTCTAGGAGTATTATGTTCAGTAGCCAGTGCAAAATCTATAAATAGCTGCAGTAGAGGAAAGCTTCTTTGGAAAATATATGGTACCGTAAATGAAACCATTTTGAACCTCAGGCAAAAAGAATTGCTAAACTGTGATTAACACTTTCCTCTGCCCAAGAAACTCAAACTGTTAAACATAACATTTTATTCCTTCTGACAAATGTTTCTTTACCATCCTTCTGCTATTGAGGGAACATTCTTATTTTATAATGCTAGAACACACTGCAGTCCTAATCTGGACAGGGTACTTGCTGTCTTCACAAACTTTCAAAAGTGGTAGCATTAGTAAACCAGTATTAGGAAAAGCATCCTTCTCTTTTCCTGTCCTCACTGTAGTGAAGGTACATACTGAAATACTGTAGCCCTCTTCCCTTGCATTGCAGCCAGGTGGTCTAGAAAGGCAACGTTCTCTAACAATTGAATAACTGAAAATTAAAAATGTTGCGTTTGTTTCCAGCTTTGAGAGGAACTCTTTTGTTACCATGATTTGCATGTATCCTGAGGTAGCTAGGGATCAGACTTTTCCCACTCTTGTACAAACCTTTTTTTTTTTTTTTTTTTTTTTCTTTTTGTGAGAAGAACCAGGTACTCCTAGTGTTACAGATAGCATACCAGGAGAAATGAAACAACTAGCCAATGGCTTATTTGGAGCTCTAGTAACTTGTCTGTTCTTGTATTATTTCTCGAGGATTGAAGCAATCAGAGCAGCACAGACCACGCTGCGTGTGAAGTTCAGCTACGTAATGATTGCCTTGACAATAGTGGGATGCATTGTAATGGTGATTAGAGGGAAGCAGGTAAGCACAGATTTTTGGTTGGTGAGTGCAAATGGATCTTAACATACACTCCTTTGTTCCTCCTTTGGATTCTTAGTACTGTTTGTCCTTCTAGTTCCCCAGGAGTAACCTTCACTGATTAATTTCCAAATCAGAAAAGGCTGATAGCACTGTTAGACTATATATGCAAAAGTAGTTTTTCTGATTTTTTTTTTTTCTCAGTGCTATACTTAAGTCTTATCTTGCACTGTTTTGCTGACAGGCTGCAGAAGTTTGAAAGGAGAGATCACCTTCTGTTCTGTCAATCTGGTAGGCAGGTAAATGCTCCTTGGGCAAACAGGATCCTTACAGATCAGTGTGGTGGGTCTATTACAAATCCAGTGGCTCTCTATGCAGCTCTTGAAGGATCAACAAAAAAGAAACGGCAAATAGGCATGTTTCTTCACACACGGACTGAGAATTCTCAAAGTCTTTTTAAACAGTGTGGTGAGCACTAATTCTGTGCTCTTTAAATGTATTAGAAAAGTCTCCCCTTAACATTAAAGGAACAGTTTTTTCTCAATAATTGTTTGTTGAATTGAAAAAACTGTGTATTTTACAGGAAAGCTCCTAAGTGCTGTAGACACTGAGTGAATATCTTATATAGAATTTGGCAAGATATCTTAAGAAGTTCAGTATGTTGCAGAACTAGGCTTATGATTTAATTTGCATTATATAAAGTGAGGAAGTGTAAAGTTGAAGACTCCAAGTGAAGCAAAGGTGCTTTAATTTTGTGTTCTTTAACGTAGCTGTTCAACTATTAACTTGCTGGTATTTTTGAAAAAAAGTATAAATACGTGCTTCTTGCAAACTGAAGCCACGCTCAAGTCTCTCAGCAGCATTAGTCTCAAAGTCAAGGGACATGAATATAATCTGTACAGCTTATTATCATGTTACTTTTGGGGGGAGAAAAAAGCACAGCAAGAATCCACTACATTCTTTTAAGAATTACAATAAGCAGAAAACCCTGAGCTTAAAGCATCTACATGAACAGAACCTTACTCCTAAGCTGCCTTTCTGTGAAGCCCTTCTTCTGATTACAATGTTCCAACTCTTCTTTCCATTGACAACAAAGTTTCTAGGGAAACTTTAAAACTGAGTCTCAACCCTGGCTCTGTAAATTATTGAAGTGGTAATTCTGCTTGTTAGCATTCACCTTCCATTTTAAGGATGCACCACTCTGAAATGAATCAGGCTTCTCCTTAGCATTAGCAGAAGCACTCAAGGACTGACAATTCCCAGAAGATATTCCTGTTAGGTATGCAGAGTAAAAACACAAACACTAGAAAAGGGGAGGACAGCTGTTTTGGGACCCTTCTCGTCACAGCAGCTGGAATCTATTATACTTAACTTTCAATTTGTTTCCAGTACCTCTGACTTTGGAAGACCAGAGATTAGTATTAAATACAAACTAGAAGCACTAGCAGATGCATTCTATGCTATTAACAGAAAGGCTCGATTTATTCCCAGAGAAGTAATGAGTTTAAAATAATACCTTGGTGTTGAATTTTAACCCTCTACGTTCCTGTTGTTAAAGTTATAGAACTGTGCCTTGGTAAGGATAGGCCAGATATCTTATAAACAAGTGATTCATCTTTGTGGTCCTTTAGGTGAGACTTTCTGCTCTTGCTTTGTTATTATTTTGTAGGCTGTAAAAAGGCATGAATCTCTTACAAGCGTGAACTTGGAGAAGAAAGCTCAGTGGAAAGAGGAAGCTGCTCAGAGTACAGCTGCTAAACCTTAGAGGAAGAAATGAAGCAAACCAAGGATGGAGAATAAAAGTTGATGTCCTTTTCAGCACCGAGAGGAGGATGTAGTCATATATTTGTGTGTTCTGCACTCTTGTTCAAGAATGAATACATAATCCAGAATTCAATAAAAACATGTTTTCTTCCTGATACCTTCCCCTTTTGTCCAAACTCCTTTTCAAGTCATGTAATTTTATTTCATTTGTTAACTTTATTGTAACTCAACTCATTACCTTAAGTCATCCACTATCACTGACTAGTGCAGTTCCCTTTAAAAAGGAGAGTGCTATATGTATTCTGTATTTACAGGCTGCCTACAATTTTCTGCACGTCCTTTGTGTAAGAGAGAACAACTGTTAGGGAAGTCTTTGACTTGGGAATAATTGCATGAACTGCATTAACAGTGTCAAAATGATCAGAAGTTATTGGAAAGTTTTCTTACCTGTTCTAGGTCCAATATATTCTGGCTACCTTTGTATAAGTCAAAGGTTACTTGCCTTCTTTTGCTAAAAAGAGGAAGGGGAATGATAGTGAAATGGCATTACAAAGAAACTTTGTGTTGTACATGACAACCTAAGTTTTTTTAGACTGGAGCTGGCAGTGAGATGAGAGGAAATTCCAATTAAGGAAACAGATGCATATTTTAAATAATTCCAAACAACACCTTCAGCCTGTGCTATGGGATTTTCTACTTAGAGGCACATCAGTATGAGAAAGTCAAAGGATTTCTGCACTGTGGTGCCAAGATCTTTTTTTCAAAATTTATTTTGATTTATTTATATATTTTCCCCTTAAATTGCCATCTGTGCTTTTACGCTGCTAAAGTCTTAGGAGCAGACTCAGTAATACCTGTAAAGAGCAACTCCCAGTAGTCCTATTTCTGGCATCATCTCAGAAGAGCTGCATACTGTTCATGCTGAAGACCATTCAGCAGTTGGAGACCAGTATTTTTCCAGTTCATTTGGAAGGAAATGTAGATTGGGGCCATCACGACTGTTCAAAACTATGTATTTTCCCAGGACTGCCTGCTAACTGGCCACTGGGGACTCCAGAAACAGAAGCAGCACGTGTTTGACAGATGTAGTTTGTGAACATCTTGCTAGCAGGAGGCAGATTATTTTTCCTGAAACTTTTCTTCATTATTTTCTTGTACTATTAAAAATTAGCAATATTGCTGAAGAGATTGAAAGCCCTTCAAAAATGCAGGGTAAGTCCTGTCTTTATAATTGGAAAGAAGTAGTAGTGAGGTATCTAGTTCAGTCCTCTCTAGTATTTTGTCCCATTGTTTACAGACAGTAAACAACTGCTGCAGTCCATCTTTCTTTGAATTGCATTCCGACACTACCACTGCTGAGATGTAACCGATCAAACACACCACGCAGTCATTCCACACAAGTTATAACCATCAGGGTCCACCAGGACCCATTACCCGATTCAAAGACAATCATTGCAAGTATGCTGTTATGCAAGCAGAGCAGGGTCCCAGACATTTGTCCATTCAGTTAATAACGAAAGTCATGCTTAATCTCACTGCAGGTAGGTAAATAGATCTTTCACGACAGCTTTGGTTCTTTGTCACACTAGCAAGCATATAGGTGCCTGTGCTTATATTGGTGTTCTCCTTAAGAGGAGAACATCAACTTCAGGCAGTATTTCAGGTTAGCATAGAGAGAAACTTGTGATTTGATTTTTGCTTGGTGATGGCAGAACATAGAACTATGCACCTCTCCAAAGTAGTCTGCATTCAGTAAGCACCTCCAAATGCATTCTCGGAACAGAACTAGCAGGTGCCTCTTCTATTTTTGTATATAAATCTATTTGGATTCATCTGGTTGGTAAAACATTTCAAATAAAAATATGAAAAATACCACTTAGAAAGCAACATCCCAGAGCAGCGAAGTTCATCAGTTTTTCATCTTACACAAATATCTATACTCTTTATGCCCTCTTTTATTCAAAAATTGAACTCTGGTCCAGTAGTTTAACAGAAGCTCCATGCAGTAGTAGTCATAGCATTTAATTACGTGTCTGGTATCTCCACCATTTCTGCATCTACAATAAAACCTGTGCATCACTGCATACATTTGTGTTTTCTTTCAGCTTCCATGTAGGCTCCAGTCTCAAAAGCCTGAGCATGAGCTTTGTGCCACCTCCAGCTCACTGCTAACCACTGGGACTATTTTTTTTTTCCCCCAAGTAATTCAGTACCAGAAAAATGTATATCTTTCTAAGAGGAATGATGAAAGAAACTCTCTCTTTCCTAGTGTGATGACTTCCATGAAAGCACTTCTGAACACAGACAAGGGTTAAAATAAAAAAAAAAATCACATTTCTCCCTAAGCAGCCCATAGCTGACTGGAGAACACCCTGCATCACCTGATTAGGTCATAGCTTTAGCCTATACTATGATAACAGAGCCTGATGAAAAGGTACATATTAAGACCTTAGAACAATCACAGAATCCTTAACACTGGAAGGGACCTTTAAAGGTCATCTAGTCCAACACCCCTGCAATGTACAGGGACACCTACAGCTAGATCAGGGTGCTCAGAGCTTGGTCCAGCCTGACCTTGAATGTCTCCAAGGACAGGGCATCCACCACCTCTCTGGGCAACCTGTTCAGTGCTTCACCACCCTTCCTGTAAAAAACTTTTTCCTTAAATCTAACCTAAAATTTCCTCTCTTCCAGTTTAAAGCCATTCCCCCTTGTCCTATCCCCACAGACCCTGCTTAAGAGTCTGTCCCCCTCTTTCTTATAGCTCCCCTTTAGGCAGCTATCAGGTCACCTCGGAGCCTTCTCTTCTCCAGGCTGAACAGCCCCAGCTCTCTCAGCCTGTCTTCATAGTGGAGGTGTTCTGCCTCCTGGATCATTTTTGTGGCCCTCCTCTGGACCCGCTCCAACAGCTCCACATCCTTCTTGTGATGGGGGCCCCAGAACTGGACCCAATACTCCACGTAAGGTCTCACGAGAGCAGAGTAGAGGGGCAGGATCACCTCCCTCGACCTGCTGGCCAGGCTTCTTTTGATGCAGCCCAGGATATGGTTGGCTTTCTGGGCTGCGAGGGCACATTGCTGGCTCATGTCCAGCTTTCCATCTACCAGTGCCCCCAAGTCCTTTTCAGCAGGGCTGCGCTCTATAATATTTCATTTTCTTTCTCTCCTTTGGATTGGTCTGCAAAACCATTTACTTTTATTCCAAGAAGTAAAAATTACAAATCCTACACCATATGCCTCTAAACTGTACCTGTTCCAGATACTTCCCAATGCAATGATTAATCTGACAACTTGAATACAGCCTCAAGGAGAAGCCCTATGGACATCGTCACAGTAGTACGCAAAGAGATCTTGTTTATTTTCCTACAAAAACTCAGGCATCTGAAAAAGGATCTTAACATTTGCTAGCTAAAATTGGCAAGGGAAAGTACTAATCACGTTGTGCCAAACCCAGAAGAAAAGAAACCATACTGGAAGTCATGGGGAAATTAAAGCTGGTACAGAGATAAAAACTGCCCTAAGATAGCTGTCCTGGAAATCCTCAGGGACACCACCAAGAGCATCATCACTTCTAGAACTGAGCAGTGGGATTGGATTCTTCAGCAGTCTCAGTGCTGATTGATATAGAAATACAGGTTCAAAAACATGCATGTTTTCCCAGGTCAGTGCTTTCCCCCTTTCCCTTCAGATTAAGAGAAGGGACTTTGACCACCAGTATTTGGACCACCAATATTTGGTGAGCATCAAGAAACCAACACAGAAATGAAAGAACAGGCTGAAGTCTCCAGGCAGCAGTTGCCTTAAGTAATTGTTTTTGCTTGTGTGGTCTATTCCCAGAAGCCCCAGGCACTGGTCCTGGCTTAGTTACTGTACAGTACTGTACTGTTTAAGTAACTTTCTGCCCTACCATCTCTTGCATCCTGAATCCAAGACAGCAGCCCTGCAGGCCACATCCCACTGGGAACTTTACCAACAGAAAGAATTGTAGCTCTAGTTTGCTGCCGCAACAAACACATAGCACAAATGGAACCTCACACCTTTTAACAGCTGCTGTTGCTCTCAGTTTTTAGCATCCATTTTCAAGTGTTAATAGCAACACTGACAATGTTCCTGAAAAAAAAAAAAAGTTTCAACAAAGCTGAATATAAAGTTCACATACTTCCCCCATTTTTACTCAAAGATTTCTTTTTATAAGAATTACACTAGCCACAGAGAACCATGCCAGGCAATCAGTGTTCAAGTGATAATGTACAATGATCCTCACATCTTTTCAGTGGCACTTCTCCTCCAAAACAGAGTCCTTTACATGTGGCCTTAATGTTATTTATTAGATGGGTAATGTTACACCACACATTTGGCTCTATCAAGATACAAACAGTTTGATTGCCCTTGGTTTACCAAGTAATTCTGATCGGTCTGTATCAGTAAGCTTTTCCTTTCATGATGCGCAAGTCTGTTCTCCCTTCCATACTCACGTAACTTGCAGTCTTTGTTACAAGTAGATTTTGCATCTTTTCAAGTCATTAGTAAGGCTAAGTAAAACAAGGACAAGAACTGGTTGCTGGAAGATCTTGATGAAAATACACTCAACTAAGCACCATTTAAAATCAAATTGAGACCTATGAGTTAGCCACATTTTAATCCATTTAATGTGTGCCATGTTGACTTCTGTATACTTTTAGTTTTCAGTCAAAATATTATGCAGTACCAGTCAAATGCTTTACACAGTCTAAGTATATACGACAACAATATTTACCTGTGTCAACCAAGCCTGTCACTTCAAACAAACATACCAAGTTTAAAGATTTATACTTATCTGCTCTGAATTCACATATCCACTGCAAAGGTAACAAACACTGGCTAGGCTCCTTACACAGGAAGGCACACCATTCAGCTTAAATGGACTCATTTTTAATTCACTCATTTAGAGGCAATTGTCTTTTTTTTTTTTCTTGGGGGCAGGGGAGGGAAACGCCAATGCACCACATTGTTTTCACTAGCCTGGAAGAGAAAACACTTATATATATAGATATATAGTTATATAGATATGTATATATATACACACACGCATGTGTGTATATATATAGGTGTGTGTGTATATATATGTATATATACACTTAAGTGTATATATACACAGAATATACATATATGAATATACAGAATATATGCACACACACTTTGCTCAGATTTGTTTACAAAATATGTAGCATTTTTATACCACCCAATAAGAGGTAAATGATTTTAAACAAATCTTATAGAAATGACATGTTATTGGAAA
This sequence comes from Penelope pileata, assembly GCA_013396635.1. Classification (NCBI taxonomy): domain Eukaryota; kingdom Metazoa; phylum Chordata; class Aves; order Galliformes; family Cracidae; genus Penelope; species Penelope pileata. The sequence goes on along the minus strand of WBMW01005999.1, from coordinate 717,498 downwards.
TTTACACGTAAAAAAATCCAGCACAAAAAAATCCAAAAGCTAAAACAAGATTTTGCTACTTATCAGTGCTTCTATCACCCTTCAAGAAAAGAGAAACACAGTTATTTTATATGTGATGTAAAGGCAACATTGAGGGTTTTTTTGTTTTTAAATTAACCACCAAATTTAACCCCCTAAAATTACAAAGAATCAAAGTTCATATACAGATCAAGTGCAGTAAACTAAATGTTCCTTCAGCACAAAGCAGCACTAGAGAAAATAACTGGGAGAGGGAAGGTGGAGGCCAACTGGCTTAGGCTAGGGAGGCGGCAGGTGGCTTCTGCAGTGGCCACACAGGTCAAGAGTCTCCATCCTGAAGCACAGACAGAACTGAAGACCGTATTTAAATAATGGTGACACAGAGCTGATGTTCAGGCCTTTGCCTAGCTTCTTTCAGCACTTTGACAAGTGATTGACTTATTATTCTGTATCCAATGGGCTGTTTTTGCTTTTGCAGTGGCTTGTCACTGAGAGGAGTAAGAAGGAGAATCTTGCAGATACTTCTGCCACTAACATTTACCACAGATACACGATGCTGCAGATGTCAGTGGCATTTTTGAAATGTTTACAGTGGACAAATGTGTATTCCAAACGTTCCAAATGGCTTGAAAGAACAAAGCCTGATGCTAGGCAGGGGCAGACAGCCTGGAGAATCCATTGCATTTACAGAAATGGAACTGCCACTTTCAATCACATGGCATCTTCCTCATTGCATGAAGATTTTGGTGTCCATGTCAGCTGAACTCAGTGAGGAGTGGCCGGCCTTTGCATCAGATGTCTGTGATCCACGCAGCTTGCGGAGCCAAGAACATGCTGCTAGCAGAAGGGCAGTCTACAGCTGTGGATGACAGCTGTCATGCAGTCAGCAATGCCTTATAGGTGCCACCTGTAGGAACCATGCGTTCCATGCTAATTCACCTGAAGTCCCGTAAACAGCAGAAGGAAAAATGAAATGAAAGGGCCAGGTGGATCTGGGTGTAATATTACTATCCTTTGAGCGTAGTGTCATTTTAGTTGTTAAATAAGAGGCTTGACCAGGAGGACTCTGTCAGGCGAGTGGGAGAGGAAGCTCGTCTCATGAAAATGAAAAGGAGATCTAACGCTCCTTGTGCTAAGTTTTACAAATTAAGATTTTGTGTTCAGAAGGTAATTTTTCAGAAATCTGTTCAAGTCAAGCAGTGTAAAAATGTAAAGAGGCAGATAGAAATTTTTCAGCCATAACTCTAACACCAAGGACCAGACTCTGGAGCACAAAGTCAGGAAGGACTGGATTTTAAGGTAGGCCTGGCTGGATCATACTGCGCTGGCAAGCAAAAGTGAGGGTAGTTTCTCCATTCTAGAAGCTGGTTCGAAAAGTCATTTCTGGGGAGGTGGTAAGAGTGACCTATTCACAGGTTCTTTTTTGTGGATAGAGAGGAAAGACTGGGAAGGTATACAAATCTCCACAGTGGTCTGCAGTCCAGCTTGAGAGCTCAGTGTTGAAAAGGGGTAGGGCCATGTGTGTTTGGTATTCTTAAGAATCAGAAAACATGTCCATTGGAGCTTGTCGTTGCAGGGGACAGAGAACTTATTCCATTATTTGTAATGTTCTATATGCCAATAACTCCAGCTGGCACATACAGCAAAGGAGATACATTGCATGTGAAGATTTAACTCATCTCACACAGCCATCCAAAGAGGCATCCAGGGAAGAGTACGGGGAAATTAATTCAGCTATGTTTTCAGAAAGTCTGAATGTCTCCCTGGACTGCAGGCACACACTGCAGTAAATACATGAGAAAGGCAGCCTTACCTTGGATGCCAGGAGTGTGGGGGCTAGTGGAGGAGGGATTATTTTCCTGTAATAGGAGTAGGGAATATCTCTAAGTATAGATATGTGCCTCAACTCCAAAAAGATGATAGTGGAGAGGTTCAGAATCTAGAGAAGAAGGATGATTCTGGCAACCCCTTGCCAAGGAGGGGGCATCCTGCCACGGAGAGCCAAAAGTTTTCCAGACGTATGTAAGAGCATGTGCACAAGGCAAGCGAATGAGCGCAAACAGGATTATGGAAAACATTGAGAGAATCACTCCACGGGTGGCTTGTGGCTCGACAACAGGATTGGCTAGGTAGAGAAGCACACAGCACAGAGGCACCTCAGAGCTGGAAGCCTTCCATGGGAGCCTCACACTGCTGGAAGATGTACTGTTGCTGGCTGAGGTCCACCTGCGGGGCAATGCTGCTGTCTTCATCCTCTGTTCCAAAGTAGTGCTCAATCAGATCAAAGGCCTTCTGATAAATCTCCTGATTCTCATGGCTCTGGAGGAATTCAATCTTGTCCAGACCTGCAGAGAAAAGAAGCATGCAAAAGTTACAGCTCAGCGAAAGCATTATGACCAGTAATCATTTTCAGTCTGTTGTAAACATCACATTCCTTACAATTCTTTTCCACCTTCAAAAAAAAAAACCAAAAAAAACAGGTCCCACCTTGGAGACCCTTACACCATTCTCACTCTCCACAGCCAAGGAAAAACAGGTTCAATTACAGAATTTCCCTGAATCTGCACAACGTTTCATTCTTGTCTGCCTCTCTTCTTCCACTCCCAAAAATCAAATGAATTAACAAAGACGGGAAAAACAAGGCCTCAAAGTCTTTTTCTGAAGAGACATTTAGGACTGTTTCTTGAAAGTGTGTTCACAGTGCTTTTATTTACAAGAGCAGTGACTACAGAATCACATAACTGTAATTCAGAAGACACTTCTGGTAATCACCTAGTCCCAATCTGCAGCCCAGCACAGCACTACTATCAACACCAGATTAGTTCAGCTGTGCCAAGCCTTCAAAACTTCCAAGGATGGAATCAAAAGCCATCTAGACATGGCCATAGGCAACTGTCTAGGTCAGAGAAGATGGCCGCCAGAGGCCAACAATAACCATCATTCTGCGATTTGGTGAACGTTTAGGAATCGCAAGCAACCGCAAACAAAACACAATTCATGAAACGCTCAGAAATCTATGAGGCCCCACAGCGACTCATGAAGAAGCAGTATGGTCCCAACACTCTGAATGTAGCAGCCACTGATCAGAGTTTCCCAAGCCATTAATGAAACCTTTAAGGAAGGAGCAGCCACATCTCATTTGAGAACCTAAAACATCTGCATGATTAAGAACACCAGTTACTCTTCAGAAAAAAATCTAGAACCAGGCAAGAAAAAAAAAATCCTATTCTGATATAACTCTTTGCTGGAAGTCAGCTATTATTCAAGAAACAATGTTCAGTGCTACTATCCTCTCCTATATTGCTCTTGGTAACCCATTTTTAACTCCTCTTAATACTTCAATGCTGGGCACTATGGAGACAAGCATAACAAAAGTCAACTAAATTGACAAGCAGAGAGAACCGCCTTCAACTTCACATCTACAGGTTTAGTTCAGGCAGGACTGGTCAGGATTCCTGCCAACAGGCACATACACAGATATGGAAAAGGACAGCACAAGTGGAAGAAAAGCAATCCTCTTGAACCTGACTGAACGTGTAAGGATATCTCACTAAGGGCTACTCTAATTAAACAAAGAGATCCAGACAACCAAATCCATCTGAACCTCCTATTTCAAAGGCAATGAACAATTAAGCCATCATCACTGGTGCAAGATCTACTCAGGCACTTCAAGGAAGAAATTCTTATTAGAATGCTACGCAGGCAATTGCATACTGGGCCAAAAAAATTTATGCCAGGGTTGGGGGGACAGAATTGGATTTGGCACCCAGAAGGTTTCCTCAATGTGAAAGATAGACAGAAAAGATCATCTGCACTCATCTCCAACTGCATGCAAAAATATATAAATATAGTTATAAGAAAATTAATATAATCTCATCTACTGAAACTCTAATGGATCCATGATCACTGCTTTAATCCTTGTCATCAACAGACATTTTGCTCATACCATATGCTTCCTCAATAAGAGCGCAGTAAGGATTAATGCCAGTGCCGCTGCGTTTTGATTCCTGCTCTCCAAGCCTCAGGATGTTCTCCAACCCAGTCAGTGCTACTTGCACAATCTTTGAGTCCATTACGGTAAGGAGGTCACAGAGTGGTTTGATGCATCCCAATTCAACTAAATATCTGAAAAACATCACATAGAACATGGTTAGTTGTTTGTAAAGTTATAATTGATATTGCCATTTAAACATTTAGTGTGAAGGACTAAGAACCAAAACAATCAAGATAAAATATCAACTTGATTGGAAGAAAAATTACAGACAGCTATTCATATCTTGTCAATCGTGTTGAAACACTGAAAATATCTTTAAAATGCATTATCTGCCTATATGTGCAGAAATATATAAAATAATCATTTAATTTTGCAATTTATTTATATATTTTATTTATATTTTTACCTATAATTTTTAAATGAATGTTATTAACTATATTATAACTTAAAGTATTAGCTTTACACAAAATTGCATATAGGCATAATATACTGGTATAAGTTAAACAGAAAGAACAATGCACATGATGCCCTAGCTTCAGGCAGTAGGTCGTCAAGCCAATCCTCTCCAGGCTGTTAATGTACTTTGTTCACTTTGAAATGACTGCTGTGAAATAAGGTTGTTCTTGTTTTTGTTTTTTTCAAACATAAGAGGAATGGTTCAATTAATGAAATTAAGTATTATAGATGAAATTCTTATGTGATTTCTCCATGCAGGAATGAATGACCCATTCACAATTCAGTCCAAAAATGTTCTCTCAGGAGACAAACACTGGAAGAACAAAGAATCATGCATAGAGCTTATCACAACTGTATCACTTCTTCATGGAAAGGTTTTCCATTTTCTACGCTACTAATTTGATTCCTTGCACAAACACTAGTTCACTCATTTTCACTGAAACATTTGCATTATTTCATACTTGATCTGTTCAGCAGAGCCCCCAGATGTTGCATTTGTGATTGCCCAGGCAGCTTCCTTCCTTGTTCGAAACTCAGCCGTTTGCAAAATATTTATAAGAGCTGGAAAGATATGGGCATCAATGACTGTCTGCAAAAAAGAAATTACACGTCAGGGTTATAACTAGAATTAGAAATAAATTCCCTGTCCTGGCTCGTTTAATGTCTATGCTCAGCACCACACATTAAACAATGAAGCATATTTCTCAATTGGCAAAAATCAGTTTATAGCTTTACATTCAAAACCCTTATTATCACTGGGTCAATGCTTATCCTAAATGGAACAGATCTGCTGAAACTACCACCATATCTAATGTGCCACTTAATTATACCTTGACAGCAAGAGAATGCCATATTTCCCTTTTTCAGGTCAGGAACCACTCAGCTATTAAGTTAGTAAATCACTAAGTCATTAAGATCCTCTAAACAAAACATATGTGATGCTCTAAACAGATAGAATGTGTGTGATGCTATATTTTGATTGGATTAGACAACAGAGCAAAGAGAGAACGTATTGTAAGAAGTAAAAATTGCTCAAAGCAAGCAAACACCAGTGTATTCTTTCCTGGTAAAAAGACAAAGCAACAGATGGTGCTTAACTGCATAGCCTATCAAACTGATAAAAGTCAAATGAGTATTCCGCATCTCAAAGTTTCCAGTAACTTCTGGAAAGAATGCTCTACAGTAAGGGACAGATGAAACCACTTCAGTAACATGCCTATGACAAAGACCTGAAACACTTTCCTAAGGATCACTGAAAGAATCAAGAGCTTAAGGTTACATTTTTAAACAACTATTTTATAAACATGTCATCACAGAACTGGCAATAGTAAACTCAAAGAAAGCCAAAAAGATTCTTTGTAAGGAGCTCCACAGAAGGGAAGAGACTGCATCCAGCACAAAGCTATAGTCAATTCTCTTTCTTCTACCATTCCTGTTTATTGGGGCATCCATGCTGCATGAACTTGATAAAACTGACGCACAGTGTAGATTTACAACAGTTCCACCAACTTTCTCCCTTACTACAGAATGTGGGCTTCTGTAAAGGCAATCTGTGGCCCTCAGTAAAAACAGTGTACCAATTTGCAACAACCATTAACAACTCAAAGGAATTGGATAAGAAAAAAAACTCTTACATTTGTCTGTTTTCTAGCACTAGAAGTTTCATATTTAGTTCAGATTTGGGGGGAAAAGTCCACTAAGAGTGAGAAAATTCAGCATGAATCCTTTTCCATTTTCTGCACTGCTAAAGGCACTGGGCACTACTGTCTCCACAGTCCTGCTGCCAAACTCCAACTTCCCAAAGGACAGCACCATCAACAAATACTAACAACAGAATAAAAGAAACCCCAACACTGCGGTTTCATAACTCTCTTAGGTACGTCTCATGGCTTCACTGATCAAAAAGCAACTTCTCTGGAGTCTACAGTAGCACATTTTGAAGGAAAGTCTTAGAGAACACAAAAATAGCATGACAGTATTTTAAGATATCTTCTGTCTTTTACAAACTTTTTTGAAAATTTGAGATTGTATTGCCCTCTTTGTCCCTTCAATTACACTTCCATTATCACATTATGTTAGCAGCCTGTTGACAGTAGAAATTCACAGACCTTGTGTCTGTAAAATAAACATTAACTGAATTAGAAAATAGTTCGCTTTGAGCTTACTATCTTCACTGGATTTCAGAAGTCCAGTCAAGCTCCAGTAGGGTAGGAAAAAAAAACACAAAGAAAACAATAAAGCATTAAAGGAGAAGTGCTAGCAGCATCTATCATTTCAAAGCCCATGTCTTGAAGCCTTTCTTACAGTGGTTACTCTTGAAATAGAATACACAACGATACCTGGCTCTGACATTTCAATGGGAACAATGCTTCAATGCTCACTGTAGAAGTAAGTCACATATTCCTTTCAATTAAATTTCTTTACATGGTAACATAGGAAGCTACAGAAATAGATTTTTTCTTCCTGAAGAAAAGCAAACCTCAGGCAGAGCAAAACCCTAAAACCAAGGATTTATGAAATGTTAATTTGAATTTTCCCCATTACCACAGTCTGTGTCTGACATGCAAATGTGTTGAAAATTAAAGTAATATAGTGAATATAAAGATACTCAAGATTAGCATAGTTTTCAAAATGAACACAGCTAAGGGATTTCAGTTCAGTAACTTTAAAACGTTTGAAAGAGGTAAAAAAGAGATGAAAAAATCACAAATAAACTGAGGACTGATATACAAACTACTGTTATGTATCTGCTATTTTTTGTACTACAGCTATTCAAGTATTCCACTGCTCCTTCAAAAATCTAAGGTGCCTTGGCCATTCATGAAAATAGGTGGGCAACTGCCTCTTACAAGTCACGAGGCAAAGGGTGTTTAAACATTCTTTCTGAGGAGCTGATGTACAGTAACTTTCTTATTTACATACACCTTCTAAATACAACTAGAATTTTTAAAGGATCTGATAACAGCAGGTCAATAGGATAACAAATTGAAAGAAACATCCCAAAAAACATGCCACTTTCAGCAGCTCACATGCATTTTTTTTCAATCCAAATTACCATTGTGCTTGCATGTAAGAACAAAATATATTAACATCCTGCTTCCAACAGTAAACAAGAGCAAATGCACAGGAAAGTAAAAACTTCATATTGCTTCATCTTTTTAAATTCCCAGTTGCAGCAATGAGTTTTAGTTTGACTACACCTGAAGGAAACGTTATGTGCTCATGTGTCCTGAAGACAGCATGTAATCATTTCTCTCCTGTCACTCCCTTTGATCTTGCTCAAAAGCCAAGAATAATCCTTCCTTGTTCATCTTCTCAGATGCCACTCATGTTTCCACAGCACTCTATCATAGCCCCCTCCACTTGTCCCTCAGTCTATGTAGTTGCTCTCATATATATGGAATCAAGTTGATGTTTTATGGTCCTCCTTACCTTACCATCCATTCCCACCATATCCTCTGAAGATGGATATACATATACAGCAACATTGAATATTTATACTAGAACTAGAATAAGGAACTTACCCTTCCGGCTTGGTTTCTATCCCCTTCCTTAGTATTTCTAATACTCATGTTTAATTTCAGGCTGCTACTAGGCACTGAGGCAGCATTTTCAAAATATATTATCAATCTTTTTTCTGCCTAACAGCTACTGCAGAGCCCACCCTTAAAAATGCGAAACACTGAAATTTATGCCCAACTGTATTCACTTCACATTTGTTGGAACCATTCTGACTCATAACTGAGTCTTTCAGAAAACTAAAATTGAGTTTGAATCAAAATCTGAATTTTCAAATTTCATTTTAAATTGAATTTCAGTACTCAGCCCCTTAAAAAATCTGGCCCTCACTTCTGAAGTGCTTTTTGTTGTTTTTAAAAAACAGATGGCATTCCTGTGCTGTGAACTTCCAAGAGTTGCTTATCTTAGAAACATTTCATCCGTTTTATTTTTTAATCAAACTTCTTCACTTGATAATATTTGATTTTAAAGAATAGAGCTAAATGAAAGTGAATTTTCAGAGTTTTATTACATCTGCATCAATGTTGAATCTATTTACTTTATAGTCACTGTTACAGAGAAGTAGTGTATTAAATCAGTACATGAACTGGTCAATACTAATTTAATTTGCTCCTCTTCATTTGAGTTTCCACAAATAAATCATGTATGGTATGCAAAAATACACATATGGTATACAAGTGTCTACACATGATTCACTATATGCTTGTGAAAGCAATCAAGTCTTACAGTGTAATTGTGTTTTCCTGCTCCTTCAAGATCTCTCAGCAACTTCAGGAATTCAAGAGTACAGTCACCACTCTATCTGGCAGCTGTTAGCACAGTCCTACTGCTATGTTCTCCTCCTCCAGGCTGGAAATTACAGTTCATAGGGGTTTCACAGTAGCTAGTGATCCAGGAAGCACTTCAGATCTCAGTTCTGAAGTGGACTTTCATGCTGTTGACACAGACACTAAGCCCATACACTTCAAATTGTTTATAAAGTAAACTTCTAGATTGTTTACACAAAGTTGCTACTACTCTCAGGAAGAACCTGCAATATAACAAACAGCACTGTTTTGAGGTGTTTCCAGCTTTTAGGATCTGTCCTACAGAAAACAGTAATATAACCTGCTGAGGTTTTCAGACTGAATAAATAAATCAAAGGTATTCTAGCTCTGCTGCCCCCAGTATGGCATGATGTATGGATTCACCATAAATGGAAGGCTAAACGCAGATTTTTATTTTTTTTTTTACTTAAACACAAACTTGATTTTAAATATCATTCATCTTTGACTTTTCACAAATATGACATTCTCAGCAATACCATATATATTGCTCCTAACCGAGACTTTTTTCCTTTTTTTTTTTTTTTTTTTAAAATCCTGCCACCACAAACAGCGTATGAAGATTTTAGACCATTGGTGCAAACCATGGCATAAAACAAATGTGTTTTACACTTAAATAACTGGATAGCTTGCTTGTGTAAACTGCAACATCGTATGTGAACCATGCCATTCCTTTTCCACGTCCCCAGTCTTACTGTGGCCTTTACAGAGAACTTCTGTCAATTCTCAGCTTGCATCTTTACTCAATTTATAAAAATGCATTTAATTCTAGAGTTTCTAAAACTGATGCACAAGGTAACATATGCTACACTTGGCCATGTCATATTTCTGTAAGGATAAGAAACCCTAAAGAAGAAAAATATGGCACAGATCCTGGTGCATAGTCATACTTAGAGTTCCAGATGTTCATGTGAGAATTTAAGGTATATTAGAAAAGAAGTGATAAGTTTCTTAACCTGTCATCAGGAGAGAACTCCTATGATGTCTTCACTTTCAGATATGGAAGATTGTATCTGGTGTACTGCCTTTCATAGCTTTTCGACAGGTTGCGAAGTTACACAGAACATTTTCTGAGGCATCTGATAGCCTTTCATACCCTTCAGAAGGGTCGACAGTCAGGATTTAGCTTCAGTTGTGCAGTTCTCCTTCTGATTCCCAGGAAGATGTAGTTCCCCTTCTCCCTGACTGGGGAAGCTATCCACAGAAGTACAGCAAAGCTGTATACAAACTAGGAAATTAACAAACAAAAACTATACTTAATGACAATCATGACTGCATCAGGATATACACATCCAACCCAAACCTTAAAAGCACAGAAATAAAGAGGGGAAAGACTGCTGTACTCCACCACACTTTTCTGTTGCCTAAACACTGTTGATAACACACTCTGAAAGGCTTTCACTTCCACCTTTGATGGGGGGAAAAAAAAAAAAATAACAAGCCTCCTGTGTTTTAAACATTATATGCAAACAAAGTCCAGCACTTACTTCCACACATTTCATGCATGTTAACTTATATTGCCTTAACAGGAAGGGTTTATTGCAGCTGAGTGCAAATCTAACAGTGATATGCTGCTATCTTGCCTTTTAGAAATGGCAGTGAAAGCCTTTGAAGTGTGCTACAGAACAGCATTATAGGCAGTATGAAAGTGGAAATGAATATAGAAGTCCTTCCCTCTTACTTTATATTTCTATACTTCAGAGTGGGTGGATGGAGGGAGTGTAATCCAATGCAATCTTCAACACTAAATATAGCTTTGTCTGTTAATATTGGTTGGGTAAAATACATATTAGATTTACTAAAATACTTCATTCTCTTCTTGGTGTTCATAAGTAATTCTTAAGACTGTGGCAACTACCCAAAGTTACCATAACATTCTAACATTCCAACTGCTATGGAGCAACAACCCACTCGTAAGAACAGCTTGTAACTTGCAATAATGTGGTTTACTACACAAGGCAGATATTTAACTTTCAGGCAAAACTGCAATTACTCTATTTCTGGCTTAAAGGTTGCGCATGTTCAACATCTAGTTAATACAGTAGAAACTGAAATAAATCTGGCTACAGCCTGCCACCTGCAGTAGGAATTATCAAACAGTTTGAAAGTACTGGGGATGAAGGAAAATAATTTATTTAGTTTAGAGCTGCAGTTAATATTTTAGAATTAAAAAAAAAAAAAAAAGCAATTCATGAAATAGGTTCATCTGTGCACTTAGTTAAATTAGGTAATCTTCACAAATAGGAATCCCTTGCCCTCACAAGGACAAAAGACCAGGCTTCTACTCTCCATTTTAACATAGGATCATCTTCAAGAAGCACTTTACCAAACAGCATATTCCAACTTCAGAAATTTTCAAGTATTTTTCAGCTCAAGCATTTACAATGATTGACACTGAGCAGGAGTTATCTGAAGGATTATCTCAGAGAAGGAATTTTGTGAGAAAAGTAGACATATCAGCTCCAGAACTGAAAGGGGGTTTCATTACACCTTGAACCTCACATGACAATATCTCTAGTCAGACTAGACTTCAACGAATTAGAGCTTTTCTGGAACACTTCTACACGTGATGAGGTTTTCAGCATACAATAATCATTGCAATTCACCTACAATTGCTAATTTATCTTTCCAAGAAACAGTGGCCTCAAAATCTCCAGTCAAGCATGCTGTAAACATTCTCAAACATCCCTTGCTCCCCAATTTTTCCTCTAACAGGTCTCCTTCTACAGTTTCAAAAACCTAAGCCTCATGATGGATGTGATTTGCAAAACATCATAAACACCAGGACAGTTACCTTCTGCTGAGAATCAGAGGCACTATTTATTTTAATCTCAGTTTTATGGGCGACAGTATGGATTGTATTGGCTAGGCACATGGGACAGTCAGTGTTTCACTATATTGTACATGCTTACAGTTCAAAGGCAGCTCAATTAGTCTGAATTGGGTCTGAGACTTTCTTAAATGAGGAACTATGGCTTTCACTTTTGAGAATTTTCCTCTCATTTTTTCACTGGAATTGGATGTATGGGCTCATCAATAGACAGGCTTCTAACCTTGTTTTTGAAACAGCTTAAGGCAGGCTACGTTTTAAGCTGGATTCTTTTACAACTAAATGCATTTTGATGATCTGATTGACACAGTTTACTTCATGATGTAAGAGTCTGAGAAAGAACTTCCACCCAGACAACAACTAACCCTAACCCTATGCAAAGCTAAGAAGTTCTTCCCTATTTCTAAATCATCACTAGCTAGAAATAAAGGTAGAATATTAATAGCTCATAGTATAGCTCTTCCTTTCCCAAGCCACAAAGCAATAATAATCTGTTCTCAGTAGAAAGGAGGTTGACCTAAACTGGTGATAAGTCACACCTTGAAATCTTTAAAAACTACTAAATACACACATAGACACATCTAACACTTTTGTTTAGCTAGATTAGGCAAATTTTGTCAAATGAAGACAAATATTTTTTTTCAAACTAAGAAGAGACAATGGTTTAAAATACAGAGGCTTATGAAGGCTGTAGTTAAGATTTCATCTAAATCCTTACTTTTAAATGTCTGAGCAGTGCGCATCAGACGTAAGAACACTGTGCTAACAAGGACAGCCACTAACTCCTTCACTTGAACAGAACAACATGGTACAAGGAATACTTATGTGGAAGACACAAAAGTGAACCGATTATTGAAATAGCTTCTAGGTGTACTACAATTTAAATTACCTCTATAACTCTTCAGTAGATCACGAATATGAATATTTCTGATTCTCCCAAGCTCTTCTTTGTAGTTTGTGACATTCCTACATTATTATGAATCTTGAAGTAAGTCTCTGACAGACTTGAGGAAAACAATTAAATAAATGCATTGGGCTGGACAGTTCGCCAGAAATCCTAGACTTAGAACTCTTAGACTTCCCAGAAAAAGCAAGATAAGCCTTCTAGATCGAAACAGGGAGGAGTAGTATCTTCTAAGATAGTAACAGCATGGACAAGACAGCCAAAGGATCCATCATAAAAAAGAAAGTGAAGGCAAAAACATTTTTACCTTACTACAAGTAGTAGTAACTACCTTTGCATTGTAAACTGTGCAACAATTAAAATTGCTGATACAGGAAGAAACAGTGATACAGTGGCTAATTTTATCAAGTGCTTTTTCTTAAACATTCACCTAGTCCACAGATGTAATACACAAGCCACAGCAAAGCCAGAATCAAAGTTTTTGGAGCTCTATCAAGATTAGATTATGTGACGATATCCTTTTTGTTTCTGACAAGAAACATGATCTTCAGTAGTAAGAGTAAAAATTGGACTGAGAAAGGCAAATACAACTGTAGGAGGTTTCAATCCTATTTTAGTGGCATCCTTCAATTAAGAAGATCTACACACTGTTTCACCTTCCTAAGTTTTTTTTTCATGCCTCCTCATTTTCTAAGACGAGTATCTCTTAAATTAGATAAATATTCACAGTTAATTGTAGGGAGCTTAGAAGAGACTGAGTTATCTTCCTGAAAAAATCTTATCCTTACTTCCTTTTCTTTCTGAGGTACATGAAGACCTCATTTGAGGTATTAAGACTCTACATTGCCCCTTCAGCAGCTGCATGCTGTTTGTAAGGAAGAAGGCATAACTAAGAGACCACAAACACCACAGGCAAAGAATGTATTATACTTTTTCCATAATCTCCTGAAAGTTTTCTGCAAAAAGAATTCCATCCCTTTGGTGAAGTGACTTAACCACTTCATGCTAATTCTGATGATATTGAATGAACAATCCAAAGCCATCAGATATAAGACTAATAAACATTAGATTGCCTTCCAAGGAAAAGGATATGGAGAGGATGTGAAGGAAAAGTATTCATTAGTCAATTGTGCCAATGTATCAAGGACATGGTCTACTTTGTGTGAATCTGCATTATTTCTGCCAGGTTACTAAACAGTGATAAAAGTATTTCTAATGCCTAGTATTTCTGCTATTCGTTTCTATTTCTCAAAGACCAGATGCCTTCAGTTGGACTTCCACACATCCTCTGCAATCTCTGAGAATGCTCTCTACACCTGCAAGAAGAGTACTAAGAAATATAACTTCAGAAAAATTAAACTTATGTGAGGAAACTTTCATTCAACTTGATGGGAATCTTTTACATTTATCAGATGAAGCCAGGTTTCACTAAAATGTTTTTTCACCAATTTTGAAAAAGATAAGGAAAGAGGCATTGTCTTTGAAAGCCAAGCAAAAAATCCCTTAGTATAGCTGTACTTAAAAACTTCACATTCAGGGAAAACAAAACATATTTATCAATCTTTTTATTTTACAGTTTAAGAAAAAATCTTCTCAGTAGAGATGGTCAGTCTCTCATTTTTACCATCCAGCCCAAGGACTTCCTCCTGGCAGCTGAATCTAAGTCCAGACTCAGAACAAAGATGTGGGCTTTTTGCAGAATCATAGGCATTGGAAGGGACCTCAGGAGACAATCTAGTCCGACCCCCCTGCTAAGGCAGGTTCCCTAGGGTAGGAAGCCTCATTGTAAAGGCTGACACAAGGGACTGAGACTTTAATTTGCTTTTCAGTGCTATACAAAATTTGGTATAACCAAGAAGGAGAAATCCCAACGTAACATGTTAAATTTTGTATGTTATTGTTCAGTTCAATAAAAAGCAATTTTAGATTTGGCTAACGCACAACTGCCAGTACTGGGAATTATAAGAATACCTAAACAGGAATAAAGAAAGTATTTTGCAATGTAGTTGGTCCACATCTGGTGGTGAAATCAAGAAACATCTAAAGTTATTTGATTCTCAAAGTTTATAGCTTACTTGTTTCTTACTTGAGGATTTCTGTATCTTAGATATTGTCAAAGGCATGAAGTGCTGTGTCTACATCCCACAGAATCTTTGGATTATTATAAAATTAAATAATTCTAATTTGCATCTGAGAGATGACTGAAGCATTGAAATATTCTGATTATGCACAGAACCTATAATATGCTTCTACTTACAAGTAATTATATATCCATGTAACTGTGTATATATGCACAAAACAAAAAAAAGTTGACCACCCAATATGTTTTTTCTAGTCTGCAATACAAAGATTACTGATCATAGCTGAAAAGGCTACCTGGATCTGGGCTCTATTTCCAGCTGTTATATTAGATATCGTCCAGCAAGCTTCCTTTTTGATAGATTCTTTAGGGCTGCTTAGCAAATGCAGTAGACTCTGCAGGGCAGAGCAATTCAGAATTACCTGAATAAAAAAGAAAAAAAAAAATCGCATCTTAGAGGAAATTTAAGACAGAGAATCATCTGGAATAAGGGATACAGTAGTTTTGAAAGCCAGAAAGCATAGGTCATAAAGATAACTCCTAAAACACTTTAAAGAAAAATAAAAATAAAGGAGCAAGAACTAAGAAAGAAACGTTTGCATTTTATACGCAGAAAAGTTAACAAGCAAAACAATTGAGCAGTTTAAGTAAGAGATCATGCTGTCATTACGTCTTCAATGTCATCCGAATCATTATGATCAAACAAAAAATTAGACAGCAATGTTTTCCTACATTCTTGTCTTCTATGCTTTTGTACACCTGGAAGCTCCAACTACTTCAGTTTTCTACATCATCAGGCACAGTCAGGCAAAGCATTGCTAGCGCTGTGCCCAATGACAAAGACATTATGAATGGGCAATTCTCAATACAAAAAATAATATTTAAAAAATGAAATTTCACAGAAAAGTTTTGTGTTTGTTTGTTTTTAATTAAATTGCAGTTGCCTAAAAGCGAGCCAAAAATCTGAAAAGCCTACCAAGAAGGACAATAGCACACAACCTTGTATAGCAAAACCAGGCAGCTTACAAAGACAGTGTGGTACAGTATTGTATGAGTGCTCCACCCAACCTGGCCTTGAACACCTCCAGGAATGGGACATCCACAACTTCTCTGGACAACCTGTTTCAGTGCCTTGCCACTCTCTGAGTGAAAAATTTCCTCCAATATCTAAGCTAAATCTCCCTTCTTTTAGTTTAAAACAATTCCCCCCTGTCCTATCACAATCAAACTGTGTAAAAAGTAGGCAGCCCTCCTGTTTCTAAGATTCTTTCAAGTACTGGAAGGCCACAATGAAGTCTTCTCAGAGCCTTCTCTTCTCCACACTGAAAAAACCCACCTCCCTCAGCCTTCTTCATAGGATTTCTGGTCTTGGAATCTGTGGACTAAACTCCCTTGCTTCTCTCTCTTTCCCCTTCCACTCCCCAACTTCCTCTCCGACTCTGCACATATTCCTAAAAACCTTCCACTGCAAATAAAGTATCAGGGGAAAAAAAGTTATTGCTCAGAGTTTTATCAGATATCTGTTGGGACAAGGAAGTTTTATTTTTTCCTCACATATACTACACTACCATGCTTTTGGCCAACTACAAGCACAATTGTTAATTGTTGGAAATGAGAAATTAAGGAAAAAACAGGTTTGTGCTCTTAAGTTGCACACAAACCTCTTTCAGGCAACTGGCTTGTATGTTGTTCACACATTCAGAAATTTATTGACAGTCAAACCTGGGCTCTTCTTTCTCCCTCCCAGATGTGTTTATGGATTTTTGTGCATCTTCTGGACCCCTCTTTAGCATATGGCACAGTTTGCATGCAAGACTATCTTCCTTAAAATTCTAAGAATAGTTTAGAAACACTTTGGTATGCTCCTCTTAAAAAAAAAAAAAAGTGTGAAAAGTTGAAGTATTTTTTTTTATTGAATTTTAAGATGCACTACACATGACCGAGCGATCCCTTGTGATTTTATTTTAAAAAAAAAGCAACTATATAATCACAAAACGCATCTCAATCATTCTTATGGCCAATCCGCAAGACAACATCCACTGACAAAATACAAGAATGCCTATATAACTCAGCTGTAGACTAAAAGTAAAAAAATAAAGGGAAAAGAAACACATGAATCTCCTCCCCCAGCACTAGCAACAAATACTCAGTTATCTCGCTGCTGCTAACTCATCTTTCGTCTGAGCTCATTGCCACAGAACTACAAAATCCAAATGGATACATTTACATAAACCAAAAAAAAAAAGCACTGAACAAGCCTCAAGATTAGGAATGTGGATTTTAACTTTAGTGTGATTTACGTGGAAGAAGTAATGCATGCTTTGCATGAGGAATCAGATGCTTTCAGTGAAGTTAAATGCATAAAACATTTCTCTTCACATCATCTCAAACCTTCAGCTGCTACCACCACCATCTGGATGTCCATCTCACTGTCTCCACTGCACACCCCTGCCCATTTTCAGCTACCACCACTTCTTGATCTCATTTCTGCCATCAGCTTCAATAACATTCAACAACCCATCACAGCAAGCCTGCTTGAGCCTGTGACTTCAATCCAATTTGGTTGTACATTTGTTTGACATCTCTGCATCACACAGGCATGGTTTTCATGCCTTTTAGTTTGTGAACTAGAGACAGAAGGCAAAAGTCAGCAAAGTTTCAAAAGCAGCAGCCTACATTGTACTTTTCTTTCACATATTACCAGTTGATTCTGACAAAGGGATGTCAGAATGCACAAAGAAGTAGGAAAACTTTAACAAAAGGTGCAACAGCTGAAGCTCATAATAGGATTTTCTGCTTTGCATGTAAAAAAGGTTGCCACCAGCCAGTGGACCACAGATAACATGTATACAAGGCATGAACTCTCTGTTCTCACTAATTATAAAAACTAGTAGGACCTGCTTTCTCTTGAAAAGCCTACAAATCAGTAGGCTGACAACTTTGTACCTCTGAGGCATCAGGCTCCTGGCTCCCCGATTAATTCCAACACAGTGGCGTGAGCTACTGCCTCCTACTTCTCCAGGCACATGACCAAACTGTTACATATCATTCAAAATCTGACCACCCTTTTTTAGTATATTCATCATAGACTGTCACTGGTGCCAAAAGTAACAGGCCTTCAATAGCCCCACCACGCTACATCATTCCACACAGAATTCAGCCTGAGTGCCAGACTGCTTTAAACAAGCCAGAAAAGACAGATTCAAAGAGTATTACACAGCTATATAGGAATCAACAGCAGTACAGACTGAAGAAAAAAACCTATGAAAATCACTACATATGGCAACTAGTGTCAATCCTTCACTTTCAAACTTTTAAAGAACAGGAAGAGGTGCTTGTGAATAGGTTATATCGATAGTAAAAGAAAGATGAACAGGGGTACAATGGAAGAGAAAGTGAATCCGTACCTGGGTCTGGATGTCATCTCCTGTGACAATGTTCCCAACAGCTCTTAAGGCAGGAGATACTACTTTGTAGTCGTTATGCCTAAAATTACCAAGGAAAGATTAACATCATGGTTAACATCATCCTGAATCATCTTCATATCCTCAAGGAAGGAACATGAGACAGGGAGAAGTCCGTCTGCTAAGTCTGACTTAACTCTCACTATCTGAATCAAAACACTTTTTGATTTTAAACTAATGATGACTTTCTAGAGTTCAAAACATTTAGGCCCTAAGATATTATTCAGCAGCATAAAAATTGAAATATGAGATTAAAATAATACAAGTACTTCTGAGCATAGGCATCTCTGAGAGAAAAAAAATAAAATCAGCTTTAACCATGGAACATGATTAATGTAATATGTACAAAGGCAGATAACAAGACAGAGATATACTGACAGAAGCACAGTGTTTAAACTCAAGCACATCCTCATCCAGCCATTTAATCATATTTTGCCATCATATGCATTTGCCCCTGCACTGCATCTCCTCATCCTCAAGATCAGGATTGGAAAAGAAAAGCAAAGACTTTTTTCTGAAATTAAATCATTCTGTAAAAGGGTACCCAAGGTAGTACATCCTATTCATTAATTCAGCATCATACTGCTTTAATCTTAAAAGCCTCAATATCCTTTTTTTTTTTTTTTTTTTACAACATTGAAAATTACTGTTTCTTGTTCTTACATAAACTTTACAGAAATGCAGCTGTTAGATGTTGGAGAAAAACTAGTATAGGAAAAGCTCCATTATTCCTGTTACTCATGACAAATAAAAAAGACTGATTAGAGAAAGGTTAAGATTATAAAACTCAAATTTCGGTTTTTAGAAAACTATTACATTTCAAGATATATCTAATTATGCTTTCTGATACAGGAACCCCCATTTTAGGAAAAGAGTGAATATTGCATTTGCTTAGAATGAACTTCTTACATCAGCAATTCCACAAGTCTTCTGCAGACTCCTGCATCAATTACAGCCTGGATTTTATCATTGGGGCCATCAGACAAATAGGACAAAGCCCAGCAGGCATCAGCTAACACATCTGTATCGTTGACAAAGAGTAGCCAGGAAAGCACACTAAGACAAGGTGAAACCTGTAAAACATTAAAAGAGACACATAGATTATGTAGATATTGTAGCCCTTTTAATTACTAATGTGTCAGTTAATTCTGCATGCAACAGAATAGAAATTATGCACTAGCATCACAAGCTTGAGTACCCAGAAAGTTTTAGACCTCAGCAGCACTTCTGTGCGGGGCTGTAACTAAACAAGTAAAATTTTGTTTGCACAGAATTTTGTTCTGCTGCGTGATGGGAATCTCCATTACAGGAACAATAACAAATAACTGTGAGGCAGCAATATCAAAACAGTAGTTGTGAATGTCTGCCAAAAGAACTAAAAACATTCGTTTGTAAGAAGCCCATACATTGTTTCAGAGAAATTCCGAATCATTTCTGCTACGTAGTGTAAGCTTCACCACCTTTATTGCTTATTTGGACAACACTACCTCACAGTGCATCTCTTTTCAAACATTTCTTACCTTCGCAAAATCTGGCGGAGGATTCTTCCCTCTGCAGAGGTTGGATAGAGCCCATACAGCATTTCGGGTCATAGTGATACGATTCTGTTTTGAAAGTAATCTAAAACAAACAAATTCCAAACTTCATTTGTGCAAATTCAAAGCCAGGCAACCCAGTAGGGTCAGGCACCTGATTCATTCACATGAACTCAGGCCTACATTTTAGGGTAAAAAAACACATCCCGAGGAAAATTATGCTTGGTGGCTAGATACTAACATACACATTAGATGTGTGAATCCCAACAATAACTATAAGCACGTTCATCTAACTTTATAGAGAAGTACATGGCAGATTAACAGTCAAGAGGCACAAGAATTGTGACAAAAACAAAGTGGAAGGATGTGCATATACTTCTGAAAAGCACTCTGTTGAACAGCCGTTTGTGGATCAATTCAGCCCTTCAGCTCTAATATACACTTCTGGTGTTCAGCTTTCTAGTGACAGAACAGAACTTACCCTCCAAAAACACATACAGTCATATTTAAGGCTTTCCAAACATTTATGGCAGCCATGTATCTCGCAGTAATCATAGTTTAGACTTTCTGTGTACAGTTATTCCAGTCTAGGCATAAGTTTTGCCCACTGGGTTCACACTAGTAGAAAATTCTACAGACCACCACAAACTGGTCTCTTTCTGCAGTTCTTACAGGATGACATTCACATAGCATCTGCAGGATTCAGCTTCTACTTCATAAGACACAGGAAGGCCAACAGTGTGATGTACTGTAATACTGACATCTTCATGATAACTGCATGCCATAGGACTACTACACTGACCAAAGCTGCTTTGGTCTTTGGTACATTGTGCATTCCCTTATCTGAGACAAATCCTAGCACTGACAGCAATGTCTGTGCAGCTGGTTAATTAAGTAAAATATAATGCGAAGCCTCTAACTGAGGCATTTTGCAGACAGCTTAGAAATGACTAGCCACAGTGTTCTTTGGCCTAGGAGGAATGCAGTAAGGCAAGACTTAGGTTTTTTTGCAACTATAACAAGTCATTATATTCTTCTGATAGCCATCCCATGCCACATCAATGCCTCTGTGACAGCAGGGAAGAATCCCACAGAAAATTGTTTGGATATCAGAACATCATCTTTTGCCACGTCATGGTCAAATACTGCAACAGCTTGCCCAAGGTGGTTACAGAATCTAACTCTGATGTTCCAAATTTGACTAGTTAACCAGCTGAGCAACCACTCCTGATCACACCTGCTACGAAGAGGTTTGACTAGATAACCTCTGGAAGTCACTTCCAACTTAAATTACTCTATGATTCTTTAATAGTCCCAGGCATACACCCACTCTGTAGAACAAAATAGCTCCAGCTTAGCTGCTCTTAACACATTTCCTTTTTAGTTCTGTTACAAAAGAAGCCCCCATAAATAAAACTGATTAGTCTGCAAGAGTATTTTTCAAGGCAAAACAAACTTCAGTCTTACGAGACACTTGTATAAAATTTTGAAGAACATATTAAATAGACTTACTGCAGTAAGGGGGGCAGGATATTACAGTCCAGTACATAGTCTCTGCACATAGTGCTGTCTCCAGCAATGTTGCCAAGAGCCCATACTGCCTGCAATGAAAAACACAATAGTAATTGTTTTTCTTTTCACAATTCAGTCCCTTCTGTATATGAATTAGAGCGGGAGATAATCTCTGATCTCACTGTTAGACCCTGGAGAATGTATAAAAGGGTTAAGAGTTACATGTATACACCTAAGCTCCTCATACAATTCAGGAACATTTACAAAGGTCTAAAAGGAGTACCCAAACAGTCAAGGAGTGTGTCTCTAAAGACTTTGCAGGCAGACAACCTGTCTACAACACAACAGCTCATCTCCTCACTAACACTAATTCCACACATCGCCCAGTTCAAGTCCAGACAGTTCATAGCAAGTTTCTATCTACCCAAAAACATGTACAATAGCTTATATTAGGATTTCCTAAGAAGCCATAAAAGCATGCGTTGTTTACACAGTCACATTAAGAACACCAATACCAAGAAAGATGGAAATGATGATTTAAGTGTTTGCTGCTAGGTACAAAGCCTACTCCTCTGTACCAAAATTACCAATAATACCATAGACAGATTGATCAATTGTAGCTCTTAAGTCCCTAAGAGACTAGGAGACTACTCTGGGGAAGGATTTGTTTTGTTCTTCTACTGTTTTTCAGGCTTTTGCTGTCAGCCAGTCAGAACAAACAAGCCATACTGACCTTTGCAGTGACCTTTGTCACTACTATTTTAAGGTGTCCCTCTAAAGCTGATCATCAAGAAAGCTTATTTTTCATCCCAATCCTTACTATTTTACAACTGTTGTGACAACAGTTTGTCTGAAGTTAAAACGTAACATTGGGTCTGGCAGCCTCATTGATTCAACATGGAAAAGCAGCTACCAGAAAGAAATAAGCTTAAGACAGAACATATGCCAGCTCCTCCAAGATTTCATTTGTATTCAAACTGTAAGAAGCCATGCTTGTTGCTCACTGCAGTGCTTATACTTCTGCAGTGATGTGAATCCCTACGCATGAATCAAAAATTTCAGCAGGCTCTGTATAAACTTGTGAATCCTAGTAAAAACGCCAGGGAGGGGGGGGGCAAAAAAGGTTAGAATTTGAAGTAATTTCCCTCTACGGAACATGTGGGTATCTTTGTGCAAGGATGCAGCCTCCTTTTCTAGACTGTCTTAAACTCACTGAAACACCTCTGGAGGCTGCATTTCACTTATCTGTGGACCTTGTTTCTGTTACCAGAGTAATATCTATTTTTAGGATTAACAACAGCAATAATCACTTAATCCAAATGTCCATCCTGACCTTGAATGACAGAGTGGTTTTGCAACAGGAAATCTCTAATCAGAAAGCCTGGCCAGAGAAGTCATGAAGCATACCTGCTGTTTTCCTACTCTTAATTTTGTAGGGCAGAGAAGTCTGACTGAATAGCCTGATATCACAGGACCTGGTAACAGAGGATGTTGCAAGAAATTCCAACGCTAATGACTGGTAGCTCTAGATCTTACAAAAGATGCAAAGAGACTGAAATATCTTTAGTAAAATTACATAGAGTTTAGTTCAAATACCTTTCCTTGAGGAATAATTTCAATTCTCCAGATAAACGAAGAACATAAGTCAAGCTCATTTGAACTCTTCTCATCAGATACTGCTATAAACACAGTTTCCTTGTGGTTTTCACAGATATGCGAACAGTAACAAGTGTCTTCAGCTTTTCTGTCTGAATAAAGTTCAGTAATTTCCACTGATAACTAGTGCACACATCAAGATGCAAATGGCTTGCCTGCCATAACATTTTAGCTTCATTCTAAACATTCTGAATATTTTTTTTTACCTTTTTCTGAATAGTTGCCAATGCAAAAAAAAAAAAAAAATCTAATTCCAGTAACTTAAGAGTTTATTAAATTTATTAAAAAGTTAAGCTTGAATAAATTTCAATACTTTATCCACACCAAGACCTGAAGGATGAAAAGAACCTGTAATTCAAAAATTTGTAGATTTTTAACCAGTATCAAGCTGTGTGTAAACTGAAAATGCAGATACTGTCCTGTCAATTGAGAGAGTGTATTTTTATAGAGCTGTATAAATTCCCATGTATTGCTAACGATCAAGTAGGGGTTTTTGCAAGTCTCCAATTTATTTCAATTGTTATTAAACTCCAGTGATTTTTTGTGCAATTCTGGACAACTTCAATAGTCATTAACAGTAACATGCAATTTTTATAGAATAATGTTAAACTATATGTTGCATTCTGTGAATAATCCATACGCTTTCTGACAGCTCTCCACTTTGCCCTAGATAGCTCTCAGCCATATATTTAATTAACGTTTGAATATTTAAACCAAGAGCTAAGCTGACCACCAACAGTGCACAGAGTTTGTGCCTCTCCATGGAAAAGAAATATTATGAATTAAAGACCAACACTTTTTGCCCGACTTTTGGCTGCTAACTTGGGAAACACATCTAATGTTGGAATGAAGACGGTGAAGATTAGCTTGCATACAAACAATTGGACTAGCAGACACAAGGGACGATACCAGAGGAAGGAATTCCTAGAGATGATTTCTATGTTCAAAAGGAGAAAAAAAAAATTTCAGCAGCTGGGGTGGTCAAACTTCCTTACTACTGGCATGAAACCCAACCAGGCAGAGAAAAGTATCTCATAGTCATGTCTTGATTTTCATGGGGGTTTTTTGTTGGGTTTTTTTTTTTTTTTTTTTTTGGACAGTATGATTATTAAGACCTATTTAGTAGGGCTGCTGATGTATAAGTCAGAGAATAGATCACGGATATCAGACTCACAGATCACCTTTGCCACATAAACAATGGTTTCTAACATCAGTACAGCTAGAAATGGAAAAACACTGGGGTAAGAACAAACTGGCTGCTTCAGCTGAAAATACAAAGAAGGGCAGCTGTGGGTGCTCCAGCCACCAGCTACACTTCAGGTGCCAAGCAGAATGACACATCTGTCACCAACAGATGATCCCAAGAGTCTCAGACATGGAAGATAAAGCTTTGCACAGTTTTTGAAGAAAATTCTATGCTCATCAAGGGAACCCAAGTTGACTGCTGGGTTTTAAAGACTGCAGTAAGGGCACTCAGGATAGAACTGCAGCTAAAACACCGCTGAAGCTACACTGACCTCAAGCATTTCTAAAAGACTTTGATGAAATTCTTCAATATAAATAATTTCAGGCTGGCTTTTCTAAATTTCCAGGTGTGTTTTGGAAGAAAAAATTGTGACAAGTGGAAGAAAGCTAGGACGTATGTCATTGACTAAATCTAAGAAACTGTAACAAACGTTGTGGGGAAGAGAAAGGGGAATGAGAAAGGCAAGGAGGGAGGAAGAGATGTAATCATTAAGTTATTTATAAATAATAGAGATGTAGCTTCTGTCAAAAATTCAGTTTCTTTGATGGTAAAAATGGATGCCAAATAGTTTGAGATCACTAATTACAAGGAATACCTGAGAAAGGCTGATACACAAAGGAAACAATGACACAGAGCTTAAAGGATAGTAGGATGATTAAACTTCAGCTGACATGGCTTAATGGGAAACATATCTTGTGAAAAAAACAAGATACAATTTCATTAAAATACATATTGTTTAATAAATATAGTTATAAAGATCCCTAAAAGACTTCTATAAAATCAACCACTTAGTACCACACCAGAAACTAGCATATGCAAAAAGCAGTCCAATACATTAGAATAAAACAGGCTTATAAACATGAAAGAACTGTTGGAAGAATCACGATCAGATAAGGTAAGCTGGTATGTGCTCCTGAGCCACTACTAAGGGAAGTTTCAAATAAAAGAAAAATTCAAGACAAAAAACAGCGGAGAATGATTAGCCAGTAAGTCAAGTTAAAATACAAAATCTGAATAATTTCCAATTTATAGTACGATACATATTCAAAATGATACTACTCCTTACATTGACTTTCACAGAAGTGCTATACCACTTAGCACAAAGAACAATTTACTAGATGCAGCCTTCAGTGTTCCTTTTCTTCTTTGTACTTTGTTTGTATTGCAAGCTTCTGGCCTAAGTGCCCTAAACACTTGTTTGTTTTTTTTTTTTATTTTCCCGTGAAGTTACAGTTTGTTGGAAATGCAGCAAGATTTGCTTGCAAAATAATCTTCACAGTACTGATGTGAAAAGATAAGAATAATCAGGGAATTATTACAGGGGACAAAAAATTATGGCCAAAATGTCCAAATATCCTCCAATTTTGCAAATGTAGTCCGAGATGCCCAGAACCAGATCTGCACAAAGCAAAGATCAAATTGCAAAAGTCACCTGTGAAAGTGCCAAGCTGTCCACAACTACAAAACGAAATGCAAATAATTCACATTGAACATTCCAAAACCACAGAACTAGTATCCACTTACTGAAAGCTGATATAAGCAAATTGTTCAGCGTTAGATAGTAAGTGATAGATATATTTATCTCAGAAACCTGCAACTACTTTAATGATACGAATATCTCTGCCTTTTTATTTCATTTACTACAATGTGTTCCAACTTTAACAAATGGTGCCACAGTGTGCCAATTAAAAGCCTCCTTTACTACCGGCTGATTCGTAACTAGGGCAACAATTGTACATAGACTGAATGAGACCGGGGTCATTTGGAAAAATAGTCTGTAATCGTGTACTTAGAGCTACCCTGTAACGTAGAAGTATAAGAGCCTAGCATTTATGTGCCTAATGCCTGTAATTTTTAATTTCATTAGATATCACAGTGAAGGATTCTTATTTCTTTTTAAAAGCAGTCAGAAAAATGTTTTGTTGGTCTGCATTAATCCCAATGTCAGCAGTCTGAGGGCTGCAACCTCTACACCTACAGAACAGAAACATTAAGTAAAGATGAAGGTAACACTGCAGTGGTATATTTTCCTACTTCAGTACAGTTAACTACAAAACAATTTATTACTGGTATTTACAGACTTGCTGATAACAGAAATAATGGATTCAGTGCCTGGATTGTGTACAAAAGCATTTTTCAGTGACTATAACCCACTCTGCCTGCCTCCAATCTGAATTTAGCACGTCAGCAGTTTATTGGAGGCAGAGTGGGTGGAAGAGTGATGAACTGCTTAACTGCGACCACTAAGCTCTTCTGTTAATTCACCCACAATGGAGGGCTGAAAGCCATACAACTCATTCTAAAGCAGGTTGGCTCTTCCCTCGTGCTTCTCCGAATATCAGCAAGGATGACACTAACAACTTATTAAAAAAGTTCACCCTTGCATGGGAGATCATCAGCGGTAGAAAATGTAGTAGCGCTTACTACAATCAGTGCACTTATTCTCAGGAATAGCACTTTAGAAGTGATGCTTGAATTTGGAAGGTAATTTCAACCTCCTCCAAAAAACAAACTCTAAAAAGCAGTTTGGGTATCATATAGCTGAGTCTGGATAGATTTCCACATGGGCAGCAAATGACATCTCTGCCACTTTGGCAAGCTCCCTATCACCTTTCTAATTTCTTTCACATAAATAGACTCATTTCCTCATAGAAAGCTGAAAAAGAGGACAAAAATACTTATATCCTTGAATATAATGTTCTGAGACACCCAAATCCTCTTAAAAAACCTTTGCCAATATTATTCAGCCTGAGAGAGGCCACTGAAAATTGAAAGCAGCAGAGTGGAAAGCTATAAGCAACTTAGCAACTTTTAAAAAAGTGTCTCTTGTGGAAAACATCAGGCAGCCTTAAGTACAGGTGGCACATCGTGCCAGCTCTGAGATAGAAAAGTAAGTTAGACAAAGCAATCCAATGCTTATGAGTCAGGTGTCTCCAATCATGCATCTCAATACAGTCAACGCAAGGTGAGAAATCTAGGAGAGAGAATAGAGGGCACACTTACAGGAAGGAGAACTGAGCCCTGGAATTCAGTGACTCTGAAAAGAACAATGGATCATATTGGATAATCAGCTTAACCTGAGCTCACAGCAAGCTTCTGTGGATAAGAGTCCTCAAAGACATCTTGTATATTTATGTGAGGAAGAATCAAGCAGAAACAAGTATTAGATACCTCTGCAAACAGCATTGCTGGAAAGGCACTACCTGAAATATCCAGTGCTTGTTATTTCACCACCACAAATAGTTATTGAAACAAAGGAACATTCAGAAAAGGATCAAAAAAAATTTTTAAAGCTAAAGAAATAGCCATAATAAGAATTCAGAGTTTAATTTCATTTGCTCAAGAAAAGATTAAGCTATCATCTGTAATTAGCTGTGGGAAAAAACAGAGAGCTTACTAATTGAGTAGAGAGTGAAATGAGAGCTAACACCTGGACCCAAAGCTAATCAAATTTGTACAGTAGAGGAACATGAAGTTAGGATTGTGAATTACTGAAAATCTGTTCATTAATACGATTAATATTTCACCATCCTAAGTCTTCAAAGCAAGACTAGACATCTTTTTAAAACACAACAGTGTTCAAACACAAGTTACGGCCCTTGAGCAGAAATTACTGAGTCAAGTGTTCGGTCTGTGCCTTACACTGATCCCTCTGGGCCTTAAAAAATATTAATCTGCTTTGTAAGGAAAGCATCCAAGTAGAATTTATGGACAAAAATCGCATTTACTTTTTCATTTCAGTCTTACTCCCTCAATAAAAACCATCAGCTTAGTAAGCAACATTGCTTCACCTTCTTCAGACAACATCAAACAAACCTATAAGCATGCTTGATTGCAACTTTTGCCTCCTTTTTCCTGCATTTTTAGATAACAATCTATAATTTCCATGCACGCTTTGCTTTCAGGAGAAACATGCACAAACTTTCCACCTCTACAGTAATTTTTTTTTGAACAAGGTTTATTGAATTTCTCAGCAAGCAGAAAAATATTAAACCCAACAGAGATCAAAATGCATTACCACATTGGCTGTCGTTGAATACATCATTTTCCATAACAATTAAAAAGCAATACTTTCACCTTAATATATACTAGGTGGAAACAGACTGTTGTGCAAAACTGCCAAACACTATAGTTCCTCTAAAGGCATAGGACTTTCTTATAGAAAAGTCTTCTACTTTTCTTTAAAAAACAAAGAAAACCAACACCATTCTCAATCTTTACCTGTTCCTGTACATCTTCAAATTCTGAACTAAGCAGCTCTATGAAGATGGGGACAGCTCCTGCTTGGATCACTATTCGAGTCTGAAGGGAATTTCCCGAGGCAATATTTGTCAGCACCCAGGCAGCTTCAAACTGGAAAAGAAAATACAGAAGGAAGTTTACTGGGAGCCTTCTGTGTCAAACCAAATACAATGACGTGTCTTAAAAATAGAAAGAACTGGTGTAGGTAAAAAGCATGATTGCTAATTAAAACAAAATTTGAAAAGTAAAAACCAGAGTCAGCATTAAAAGTTATCAGGATAACATGAATACTAAATTTGCAAAAATTCCTCACAGCAACAAAATCAGATTTGCTGGGGCTTTTCAAATCCCATTTTTTGCCATGCAGTTACTATCTTTTGTCTGTTAAAGAAAAAATAAATTAAGAAGGATAATCCTGACATTTGTTTGGTATGTTCTTTAAGGTTTTTCTCACCATCACATGAGCATTTGGTAAATAAGAAAAATTTAGGTATTCATGGATATTTTAAATGACCATAGGGAAGAGGGGAGCTTTTTTAAACCTGGAAACCACTTAAAAAAAAAAGCGTACAGGGGAATTCCAGACAAATACAGCCTTCCTACCACTGATACTAGAAGTCCATTTTTTACTGGATACTCTATTGACAATACAGTAGAAACCTGGAGCATAAAGACACAGTTTCATGTTCACCCACACAGAAGAGTTTCCACATTCAATCCATCATACAAGTAATACCTGGGCAAAAAAAAATGCTTCAGCACTTCCTGAACAAGTTGAAAGTGTCTTCCTTCTACAACTAGCCTGAACTCAGGAATATTTAGAATGCAGTGGCCAAAAGTTTTGCTTGTGCCACGTTACTGGCAACAAGGATAGAATAAAAACACATTAAACCGATCAGAACAAAAACTTATACCTTCAGACTCTGAGATGAAAAAAACACGAGAGAGATTTGGTAAGATTAAGGACAATTAATTATATTTTCACTGCTTTGTTATAAACTCTTTAGGTTAAGCCTATACATTTCAGCTTCAACTGCTTTTTGTTGTTTGCATGTAAAAACAAACAAAATACATGTTATACTAGTAAGGCCAGATGAATTTGACTCAGCTTACAATTACAGTATTTTAAACTAGAGCTGAATTATCCTCCAAGCCTTATTTTCCCTTCCTGTTCTAATGTCCAAACACTACCAGACTTTTCCCTTTATCTTACGCTTCCAGGCTGATCAAGTAATAAAGGCATTCAATTTTTTGAATGTTTATTGTTTTTTGATAAACAGATTGCTTAAGAACTTTCAAATGGAGTTCAGAGCAGGCTTAAATCTGATACATGCTCTTAGTTACTTCACACATACTCCTCAAAAGTAGCTAGCAAACCTTTGGAATTCTGCTGGTCTCAATTTGAAAAGTAATTCATATAAATTATATTTTTTCTCTATTTCATACGAAAAAGAAAAAATTCTTTTTGCATATTTCCATACTATAAAATTTGGATTTCACAAGCCATTAACAAATTATTCCCTTATATATTTTGAAAGAACATCAGTTTAGCCTATATATCATATTTAGCCATTATTGTTAACATTTACTTTCATTATGAGATCAATTTCCTTCCACTTTATTGCAGCCCAGAAGAAAGATTGCTGACCAGAAAAATAAAAAAAGGACAAAGAAATAAGACAAAGTTCCAAGAAGTAAGTACAATACAAATTAACTATCATTGTAGCAGGCACAATTTAGTTTTTCAAACCAAAGCAAGCAAGTTTCAGGGTTTCTATGTTTGCCTATGTTTAATTCTAATTCCAAACTTCTTAGAATTTAATCAAAAATTTATGACAATTCTGAATATTTAAAACTGCCTTCAGTTAGTACAAAAGCATAAACAGTACAGTTTAGTTTAATAGCTTTTAATCCTTGAATGCACCATTATTTTTGTTACACAGGAAGGGTAAACATCCCATATTAGCTACAACACAATGTAACTCATCGATTTCTCTCTCCTGTCCCTATCAGAAGCCTAGAAATTGAGTTAGATGCGTTGTCCTTGTGAAGGAAAAGAGATGTACAACACATAAAGTACTGACTTTTTCTGCCTTATTTGCATCATCAAATGCCTTCATAATATAGAAAGATATATTTGTATACCTGTAATGTACAGTTTTCTTTTCGCTTCAGGAACTCCACAAATCGTGCCACCACTCCTGGTGTGCTTATGACTTCATCTATTGGGGGATTTGGTTCTATTTAAAAGAAAATGTACAGTTAAGATACTTTCATTTCTTTGTTGGGGAACTTCCCAAACTACTGCACCAAAACAATATTCAATGCCATGCTGACTTCTCTGAAAGTGTTTTTTCTTCCTGTAATACTGTTTTATCTACACTAAAAGGCAATGAATTCATATCTATCAAAGGAATACTCCAGTTTGAATTCAGAGGTAATGAGGTAACATGATTTAACAGCACTGCACACAGCAATTCAGGCACAAAAATTTGACAGCAGCAGATCTGCAAAGTCTTGCACACAGCTCAGCTTCTAGCAAGAAGCATTCGTGAGCCATAGCGACATCAACTGCAATGCTTAAACTTACATTGCATATCAGAAATTATATCTGTATCACCTAATAGTTTTACAGATCTCAAGAACAGAAGTAACTATTATTATGTACACCTAGCTGGCATTTTTCAGGACAGTTTTGTTTGGATGAAATTCTTCATCCAGAAATTTCTGTACGAAACCCGATCTTCATTGCCGTCAAAGTCAAAACACGCAATGGACCATCTGAAATTTTTCTGCAGGTAATTTCAGCCCTTACCTTTAGACAGAAGCTTTCGAAATTTCTGAGTGGCTGAAAGCTGCTGTTCTGGACTATTGGAGAAAATCATCTCAATCATATCAGAGGTGATGACAGCACTCTAGGATTCAGGTAGGGGAGACAGAACGAAAGTGACAGAGAGCAAGAGGAAATGAAAATTGGGGATTAGTGGGGAAAAGGTTACAATATTTGCTAAACTGGTATCAAGTGTAACTCTTTTTTTGACAAAAAGCTAGATAAAAACTTGTCAGAAAAATAAATGAGTCACCATGTATGTAAAGCTACATAAACGGAATCATTCTTAAGTACAGTTTTTCTTTCTGGAAGTCAAAATTCAGAATTTATTGAAGCTACGCCACAAAAAAGTTCTCTTCAGAATCTCTCTCAGGTATTTTCTCTCCTTTCCCCCCCAATCTCCCTTCCTCTAGGATAACTAAAATTGTGAGCTTTAACAAAAGGTACCTTAAATGAGAATAGCAGTTACAGTTATGCCAGAACACTGCTTATGGCATCATTTAGATATCTGCAACACATACATTTGGAGTCACTCTTACACCAAAATGTACAGGAACTGTCATTTTTTAAAGCATTGACATACCTAATGCTTGTCATCGTAATTAAAGAGTTTCCCACAATATTGATATTGATTAATATGGCTAAACTAAATTGGTGACTTTTCTTATGCCAGGGAAAATCTGACATTTTGCTTGACTTAACCAATGAAAAGAAGCATATGGAAAGTTGGATTTTTTTCTCTCTTTCTGATGCAATTCCTCGCATAGGTTGGATCCAAACCCTCAATAGACAGGAAGATAGATGATAGTGCTGAATATACTTGAACTTTGTCTATACTTGTGCTCTCAGTAATAACACATAAAAAGTCTAGAATTTTGTCACAGGAACAGTTTATAGATAAAAGGGAACCATACTTTGCAGTACTTTCTAGATCCTTCTTTTTCAGTTCTAACTCTTAAAATACTTAAATTAATATTTAAAATAATTTGTATAAGATAGGCTTTCCCTTACTTTTCATCACCTATATATTTCATATAAGGTTCTACACAAAGGTTTAAATGGTATTTAGTCTTAAAACATCAGATGAGTCCTAATTTGAAGAGTAAAACTATATTCCATTAGTTATCTACCATATCATTTATAGTATTTCTCTGAGTAATTTTCAAGACTGGTCTAACAATCAATAGAAGTCAAAAGAAGCTTGATTTCCTTCAAAACATACTCTGAACATAAAAACAAGCATGAAGATCAACAGTCAGACTTTAGGACTCAGCGAGGACTGTATTTTAATTTATCCTCTCTATTACAGCCTGAATCCCTTAACATTTTTCTTTATAGGGACAGGAGTGTGGTAAAGAAATGGCAAGAAAGCGGAAAAGCCTAATTCCCAGTAGACGGAGGTTTTCCCATGGCATGAAATTCCAGTTTGGAATGGAGTTCAAGGACATTTGCAGAGAGCTAAGCAGGTCTAGCTATATTTCCAAAACCCTGGTTTCAGTTAGTACCACTTGAAAATTTTCTAACAGATTTTCAGCCAGCCCATTTTTGCAAGCTGCAAGAACACATTGCCTGGTTTGTATTTTCATATTTCAATCACTATATGAATTTCATATTTAAGAAAAGAAAGAATTCTGTTCAATAGCTGATAAAACTACCCACAATGGTCAGCAACAAAACTAAGAAATGATCAGCTCGATTGGAACAAGGATATATTATTTAGCTTTCTTGAAAGCACAGCCACTGAGCAACCACTTACTCTATTCAAAAGTTTTTTCACTCACAATCTGTTTCAGGTCAGTTCACTGAAGCAGGTGTTTGAGAGTTGTCCATAAACTCTTTGAATGCCATTTTCCACATTTTTCTGCAATTCTGTTCCCCTCAAGTCACTGCGTGACAGGCCTACTCGGTTCCAATGAACAATATTTCTTTCTCAACACTTACAGAAGTCATCTCCATGTTGTTCATCTGAGCCTCATGGAAGCCACCATCTGACATCACTTCCTCCTCCGCTTCTTCTTCAGCTGTTGCAACATTTCGGCGTTTAAACAGCTAAAGAGAAAAAAAGAAAAAGATATTAGAAGTAGTACAGAACTGAGAGCCAGTATATACATGGCATGACATATTAGGCTGCAATAAAAATGATACACAGTATCACCTGAAAGAAGGTAGAACACTGCCTCTGTGGCTCCTCCACACAGCAAACAGACACAGTTTAGTAACAGTAAGTGAACATGGCAGTGTGCCAGAATATTCATTCCCAATTCCTAAAAAATTTTCACGGATACTCCCTTCTTTTCTTCACTCCCCACCTGCCATCTACCTCTAGCTCCCAGAGGATTGCTTTCCTGCCTTCTCCAAGATTAGCAGGGGCTCAAAGACCTGCAAAACTGTTGCGTGTAACAGATCCCTGCGGAAAAGTTACTGAGACTAGGATAACTGAGCTACTGTGGCAGAGACAGGACTTCCCAGGATAATCACTTGAGAATGGTCTAAAGGAAATGACACTGGGATGAACAGAACTTGGATGCTGTCATGTAAAGAAGGGAGCCAGTTTGAGATGCAGTAGCCTCTCTAGCTCTCCTAAGGATTTCTCCCCCTAATCCAGCTGTCTCACTATGAGAAACACTAGCAATGACAAGATGGGCTCGGGCGTGCTGCTTGGCCTGTCAAGTTTCCTAACTCCAGCACTGAGCCATGTCAGATTTGCACCGCTACAGAGGACAAGCAAGACAGAGCCCTCACATCAACCTGCTGTTACACTTTTCTCCAGAGAAGTCTGGAAGGAAATGGTATGGAAAGCTGTTAAGTCTACACCAACCCTATTTCAGTGACAGGCATCCCTGCGGAGCACTGCTCCTTCTAGGCTACTGTCTGATGTGCTTGCCTAAGCTCTTCAAACATTGCTCAAATACAATCCTATGCCAAAATGTACACATTAGCAATTTAAGTGAAAATTCAGAGGCTGGGGCTCATTGTTTTTGTGGAGTGGTTTGGCTTAAAAAAAAAAATGCAGGGACTTTGAACAAACATCAGTAAAAGGTTGAATGAGTCTTCTCTGTAGATGCTGAAAATGCAAAAACAATAAGACAATAAAAGAATAAGAATATATTAGAAAAAAATACAGATGAAATCAAGCTAGTGTAAAGTAGGCTTCTTCACATAATTAAACCTAGGAGATGCAATGCCAGCTCTGGCATTCTCAATGCTGGTGAAGCATCTCACTGACACCCCTATGGCTAGTGTGAGAAATGCATGAAAGTACCTGCACATTAGGTCTGAAATTGTTGCAACAGTAAAAGAACAAAAGAAAAGACTGCTTGCAGCTCCACTTCCATTGCACTGCAGGTAGGACTAACAATTTGCCTTAAGAAAAGGAAGTACTTTATTTAGCCAGACTGTAGTAATCAGGTACAAGGGAGGTCAGAGGCACACAGGAGACAGATTTCTGAAATGACTCATTTTGCTAATTTAGTATAAGCTTTATGGATAAGACTGATGACTACCAGTCATCTGAGAACACTGCCTGCTGTTTGAGTGAAATCAATTCATTCCAATTCACTCCGAATTCTTCTCTGACTTTACTTGAAAGTGTCTGTTGTTGGCATTGTGAAAAGGATAATAAATGAAACAGATTATAGACTTAATCTACCATTCCAAACCAAAGCATGTTACTATATTTGTTTTAACTCAACATGGATGAAGATAGGCTTCATCATAACTTTGCTGGAGCCAGTCCCTTAAAGCTTCCAATGAACATAACTAAGAGGAAAAGGAAGGACTGCTCAGCGCTGGATGCTTTTATCAGAAGACTGCTTTCACCATGTCTTGTCACTGCTGCTGTTTCCCCACTAAACCAGCAGAGAATCCACCACTTCGCAGTGTGAATGAAGTATTAAATATTAACCAGACGTGAACAGCTAGTGAAGCTTTGCCTCCAAGCATTTTCCTCAAATATGTTGTACGCAGCATATACTAAATCCACTCATGATGCCAGCTTTACAGGCACAGCAGAGCATAAACTTTTGCAGATTCATAAATTAACTGAAACTTAAAGACAGAATACCGAGAAGAATTAGATCAGCAATCTATTCTTTCTCCAAGAAAATCATTGTTGCAATTTAAAAGGATTTGGCTTGGACATTCTTCTCCTATTCTAGTAGCAATGCTTCCTTCACCCCACCTTCTCACTCTTTAAATGAAGACTACAGCTACAACAATTCAGCTAGCAAAACATAAATAAAGAATTCCTCAGTTACCTTCAGTGCATGGAGAGACAGCTCTGTTGCAATCATGCTTGAATGAATGATGAGCACTCACTCATCAACTCAAGTTTTGTCGTGCCTGAAGAAGATGCAGTGAAGTCTGCAATTGACTGATTTCATACTGACTATGTAAATTTGGCAGGACAAGAATAACCCAGAAGCAGCTCAGGAGAAGCAAAGAACTAGAGATAGCGCACAACAACTGTTTAACAATTGGTTACAATTCTCACAACTGTAGTACAGTACCTGCTCCTCTCTCTTTTGTTTCCGTAGCTGAAGACCCTCTTCCTCCCGCCTGCGACGCATCTCATCCGGATTCAGAGATTTGTTCTTGTAGCTCTTCAGTCGGAA
This sequence comes from Penelope pileata, assembly GCA_013396635.1. NCBI lineage: Eukaryota > Metazoa > Chordata > Aves > Galliformes > Cracidae > Penelope > Penelope pileata. The sequence goes on along the minus strand of WBMW01005999.1, from coordinate 681,775 downwards.
ATTCTCTTTTCCTGAGGTCGTCATGGTTCCTTTAAAATGCAATTTAAAAGAAAATCAGTCAGAACAATTATGCTTCAGCACCACATCAGTTTCTGTTCTGCCTCCATCTCTCTCGAACCTCTCCAGGTACTTCCAGCCACTGCCGCCCTATAAACCAGGCACATCCAATCTGTGGCCCGGCAGAGCTCGCAATGCAGCCTGTCCCATGCTGCCGACTCAACATGGTGGCAGCTCTTTCCTGCCGAGCAGCTCAGCCCAGCGCAGCTCCAGGCACACACCCATCACTTGGCAGCTAGCACTGTCTGAGCTGAACCCAGGACATAGGGAGGGCACAGCACAAGGCTAACTCAAGTTATGCATAATTTTATGCATTTTGATACAATGGCTAAACGCAGTCCTATGAACAGTGAAAAACACGCAGCCTTGCTTTCTGTTTTGATAAAGGAATTTGAGAATAAGTTTTGAGACTCCCCAAAAAAAATCACTTTTTTGGTACATTTCTGACTCCATTTTCAGTTGACATACACACATCACCTGCAAATTTTCAAATGAAATGTATGGAGTTGCAATCACACATTCAACTCAAAGAAAAAAATTGATCATGTCGCTCTACTGTACTTTCATAAGACCTACGTTAACAGAGAGAAATATCACAAATATTCACAGTCATGCCTTATTCACGTCATCGCTTTTTGGCAGTACATACATTTGTGAACAACTATATTCAAAGATGAAGCATAGGAAGAGTAAGATTTCATGAGAAATCTGATGAACACCTTGAGAATTCACTAAGAATTGCAACCACTTCCATCAAACCAGACTGATGCATTAGTTTCACAAAAACAAAGTCAAATATCCTACTAGTTTTATGTTTTTGTTGCTTTTTATGATTTAATAAAAAATATAAAAAATAAGTTTTGCTAGTTAGATACATTAACTATATATTTTATATGAGGCCCAAGACAATTCCTCTTCACTCAATGTGGCCCAGGCAAGCCAAATGATTCAACACCCATGCTATAACCCGTCAAGTAACCTTCAAGTAACTTAGAAGGGATAAAGTGACTCCACGGAATTGACACTTCAGTGTGCCAGTTTTCCCCACATCAGATCACTAAACTTTTATTTCATTCCTTGAGCAGCAAGTTATGAATAAGTGAAATGTTTTATTAAGAAAGAACTGAGATCTCTAAGACAGACGATACAGCCTGGGCTAAGAAGAAACGCTAATAGATTTTAGTGCTTCTCCCTGTAGGGGATTTATTAATCATTTCATTCAGAGGTGAAGTGGTCTTAGCTCCTTTCTAGCTTAATGCACTTTGGAAGTCAGAGGCTTTTTCGCACTTCAAATCTACTTTCTAGATTCTTGTGCCCTTTCTAATCAGGCAAGACCTACAAGAAAAACAAAATGAATACAGACACAATTTAGGTGAAGAAGGCTTAGCCACTCAAAAGATTCACGCAAAGCCCTATTCTTGCCCTCTTCCCCACCCCCAGCCTATAATCCTGTTACTGTTCATACAGGACAGCCTTTTTTAAGCCTATGATTTCCAAGCACCATCTTTCTTAGATAACTCAGTGGATCAAGTTCAATACCAACTCCTGACAATTTTCACATATACAATGCACTTTGGAGTTACTTAGCGTAGACCCATAGCTTAAACCAAATGGGCTGTGGGTCAGGTCTCTACCCTCAGTACTCCACTCAGCTGCTACTTTTGCCTCACATCTCATCTCCCCTTTAAATCTAAAAAATATTGGGAACAGAATTCTAAAAATCTCAATATTTCCATGCATCTTTCTACAGATACAGAATCTATATGTTGTAGACATCTGAAACTCTATTATATGAAAATTAGGAAACTACGCTATGTATAAAGTTACTCCATAGGGCTTTTAAAGGTCTCTTTCAAATGCTCTAACTTGTTGTATTACATATTCTAACTACATATTCCCTAAGCACAAAACCACCAGGTGACAAATGATCTCTTCTGCACTTATTTTGACGTGGAGCAACACAAGTGTATACAGATTCTCAACTACTTTAGTTACCTGTTTAAAAATATATCCAACATATAATAGAGTCAACTCTAAGATCCTTTCTGTTAGCAAGAAGAGTTTTAAGAGACTTTCTAAACACGAGGATACTCAAATGTATTTCTTACCAGAGCTTCTTTTTAAAGTTGCTGATGCCTGACAACCATTTATAAAAACTCTGTTGTTTATGAAACAGTCCAGGCATCACTTCAAGCTAACTCCATTCTGCTAGCCAAAACTTCAGAACTGTTACAGGACACAAAACTACCGTGTTCAAGATCAGTCAGTCAGATTACACTGAATGCAATATGAAAACCCGAACAATGTATGTAAGCACCCTAGCAGTCTTAATTCTGCCAGGAAGACTCTTCCTAAAATGGCTCCTTTTTAAATAGAAGTCCTTCAAAAACAATCTCAGGACCCCAGAAGCTCCATACATCATTCTTGACAGCATAAAGACTATATTCTTCATGTGCTTAGGTGTCTGAGCTTAAAGTTTTCATGCTTCCTACAATGTGATTTGTAATATTTTCTTCCTGTTCTTAGTTTTTCAAATGACTACGACCTGTAGAAAAACTATTTGGGGAAGTCTTGGATTTTAACTATGAGAAGTTCACAAAAACAAATACTCAGGCTGAGTACAGAGCATGTCTTTTGTTTCTAAAACATTTAGAAATAAATATTTGCTGCACTTCAGAATTAAGAAAACTCACTCAAACACCAGATGGAAAACCCTGAGCTAAAAGGACGTGTAAGAGGAAAAAAGCTTAGTAGCCACTCCAGTCAATCTGCCCTTCAACACGAGCAAGCATGGGCACACACAACAGCCCAAACAGACCTCAGGTCTCCCACGACATCATTAATCGTTCTTCTCAAACTCACCAGATTATATTTGCTGTTATTGGGGATTACAGGACTTTGATAGCTCCTGCAATCGTTCCACATCTTTACTTTCAGTCCCTAATTCTCAGTTCACAGAAATCCTTGACACTTGTCATCGTCTCTTACTACTCAATTTAATCTTATTTTACTACGTAATCCTTCCATATGATGTTCCAATGTTTCTAAACATCAATGACAATCCATCTTCACTGGATTCTCCTTAGCATACTCTTCCTCCTTGTTGCCATTTTTTACGTAGTTACCCCTCAACTCCAAAATGATTCATTTCTTTTCAAAGACTGAAAGAAAAATAATCCCATGTCAGTTGTTACAGCCACTCAAATCTTTTCTTTAAATTTTCAGGATGTAGGCTTTACCCTAGACTAAACCAGAGAGGCAAAACAACTTTAAACTACCTTTCTCATTCATCTTCAGTAGTTTTGTTGCAGCTTAACTGAAAATCTTTCAATGACCACTTCATGATCACCCACTGTAAATTTCTTCATAGCAAATCCTAGATCTTCTCTGTACTATCAAAATAAATGCTACTTCTGGTGAAGATCTGTGGTTGTTGTCATGGAAATGTTCTACAGATTTTTTCTTCCGTACAAATAGCAGAGTATTTTCCACATTTCTGGATACTCCTGTCTGTAGATAAAAGTCTCTGGTGATCCAATGAGGAGTTTTCATGATACACTCTGACTTTTTGTGCAGCACCACTCAAACCCCATATGACACTTTCTCCTCTTCAGTTTGGTTGCCTTGAAAAAAAAATTATTTTCAATAAAATTAAAAACACCACCTTCGCGTCTTTGTTCACTAAAGAAGTGGTGATCCCCAACTTTTTTTTGCTGATCAAGACAAAGGCCCTAGCAAAAGTGGAACATAAATTTTTAGGAGAAAGGAAAAGTACTGCATTTCTACTTGCTGATCAAGCCAAAGAATTTTAGTTTGCACTGTGAAATACAGACTTACTCATTGCAGTGACCTATCTTGTCCCAAGCAGATCATCTGGGACAAAAATGAACTCCCTGCCTTCTAAAATCAGATATCAATAATCTAAAAAGTAGGGACAAAAATGAGCTCTCTGTCTTCTTAAATCAGATATCATTGTCACTAGCCATATGAACTTTGCTAAGAGGAATGCTACATGACTAACACTTGGCTATTCCACATGTCAGAGGTATCCAGATGTAAAAATAAAGGCCTCACAAATCAAGTCCTGCAGAAAGGTATATATAACCCAAAAAGGTAACTGAAACTAAGATCACTAAATTTACTGTTGATATCAAAGATAGTTAGACAGTAACTCTTCTTTGGAATTGAGAAGTGGAAATAAGAAAAAGTTATTTCAGAACTGTACCCAAATTTTCACTTTGCAATGCAAATATGCTGGGGAAGAAAGACTTGGAAAAGAAGTTGAAGAGAAATGTTTATAGGTGGATAAAAAAAAGTCATCCTGAAGAACCGTGATCCAAAACACTACCTGTCCACTTCTCTCAACTAACAGAGGCAGCAGTCAGCAGCAAAATATTCACTAGAGTTATAGGTTGTGAGCTCTTTTTTGGTTTTGTTTTGTCAGACCGCTGTTTCCCGTTCACAGAAAAGATGCAAGAGGCACTGCCAACCATGAAAGGACAAGCCTATATTGGGAATGGCAGCATCAGGACAGAACAACGAGCAGTGAGAGAAGCTGGAATATTTCAAGGAAAGAGATGCTTCAGCTACACTACAAAACTACAACTGCTAGAAAACCTTTACTTCCAAAAAGATTTGTTTACTTAGCGGGTCTGCCACAGGACTTTATACCCCTTAGCTTCCCCACAGTCATGCTTCTTAGTATCACACCAAATACACAGAGCACCCTGGACAGATGTTCTGGCAATTCACTGACCTCTGATAACAGGATCCATCATCTCCTGTTGCTGTCTGTGACAGTCTGAAAGCCCATTGAATTTAAAAAAACAGCCCTGAAAGCAGTGTTTGGTTATTCATTATGCTCATCAACAGACTGGCCCACAAGTTCAACATTCTGACCACAGTTATGTTTTTATCCACAAAGCACTGACTTTGGACAGCCCTTCTATTTTGCTTTTACCAGTTCCAAGGCAACGGGTTCAAGCTACTAGCAGAAACACTTAAACACTGTGAAAATTAACTGCCAGCTTTCTTGCAGGTGACAGACAACTTCACAGCATCAACAGGCATACAAAGACAGGCGTAGTCTACATAGTAAAACTATGAATAATATATGGTGTATACAACTATCACCTAAGGATTAATATTATTTCCCTGAAAAAACTTTTAAGGCAATAGAGATGAAAAACAGTCATCAAGTCTCTGCACTGCTGACAGTCTTATCTAAGGAAAAAAAATAAAGATCAGCAGACTGACATCCCTCCTCACTGCCACACCTCCTGTTGTTTGAAAAACTGACTCAATCAGACAAACATTCTGCTGGGGCACTCTTCGCTTCTTTTGCAAAACTATTTGACAAAGCATACGGGAACCCAGAGGTCTACGGGAATCCCCATCAGTAGAAACAGAAGGGGAAGCTTAAGCAACAGGAGTGTTCTTCTAGTTTTCAAAGTCTTCAGATTCTTGTAAAGCTCAGGACAGCTAGAGAAAAGGATATTTAACTAAGCTACAAGAAGCTATTCTTCAAGTACAACACGATCAAATTCTGAAACTTTAGCTTAACTTTCTCCAGCTATAAAATGAAATAGCAAAACAAGTCTCAGATGTACTACAAAATGAACAGCTACAGTATTTGTAAAGACCTGCAAAGTAAGTTCTGCTGATGGTATTTCAAAACCTAGCACTAACAAGGAAATGAAATGCTTGTGTGAACTGAATTTTCCACGACTTGTGAACGCTGCAGTGGCAGACACGAGCGCTGCTGACAATAAGCAAGGACAGACCTCAGCTCATGCGAAACAGCAGGGACCCATGCTCCAGCAGGCAGCACAGAGGAAGGACGGAGAAGAAACAGAAGAAACACCTTCAGAGGAGCTTAGAAGATTATGGGAGCTTCAAACAACATAACATTAGTAGCTAATCATGGATGGAACATACAGCCTTGAAACTGGGTTCAGAGTCTCAGGAATCTGTTGTCAAAAAATCAAAGCAAAACGAGGATTTCTTCAGGGAACTGCTGCCCATCTCCATAGCTTTCAAATCTGCTTAATATGCACCTATTAATTTGTTTCCACGACAAGTAGTAGGCCTTAATTCACAACTGCTTCTGTCCCACTAGCTTTATAAACCTATAAGACAGGAAACTAAGTACTGATCCACTTTATCTATAGCAAATGCAGCACATTCTCTTGAATGCTCTTTGACCATTTATCAAGTTGAGTTGCCACTTGCCCAAAGGACAATCTTAAGACAATACAAGGCCTGAAAAGATGCACAATATAGAATATCACATCACAGAGTAATAAAAAAGCTCAATATTGACTGCTTTTCTAATATAACAGATGTGCTAACAAGCAAACAAAAAGAAGAAAAAAAAAGAAAGTAGACTACATTATCTGGACAATGCAAAGGACATCTGACATCAGTTTTGTAGGGATGTCACATTTCACAACGTGATTATCTTCCACAGGAAAAAAAATAGAAATGAGGTACAAATAAAATAAAACAAAACAAAAGCACCTATTCCATGCAGCAGCTGTGTTCACAAAAATTCCTGGGTATTTTTGTTTGTTTTCTTTTTTTTGGGGGGAGGGGGGGGTTATATTTTGTTTTCTGTTTTTGTTGTTGTTTTTAAGATCATGGAATAGAATCATCACAGATGGCTCAAAAGTTAGGAAAACACCAGCTTGCCAAGCCCCTACAAATTCCTTTACCACACTAAAATACATGTAGAAACATACAAACAAAAAAAAAACAAGAAAGCACATTCACAGTCACAGCAAAAGAACTAACAGAATTATGCAGCACTTGGTTCTGTCTCAAAACTGTCTGGCACCCCAGCCCGTATACCACTGTTTAGGTGCACTGCCAACTCTACAACTGGTCAGTAGGTCAATCTTCACAAGTTTAAGGATTACGGGTTTGGGGTGGGGTTTTTTTTTGTTGTTGTTATGGGAGTTTTTTGGTTGTTTTTACTTTTTAATAAACACCACGTAAAAGATTATGTAATAAGGCATTTATGAGACCTATTGTAAAATGGTTTTACTAAAGAAGAAAAACAATAAAGGATGCACACAGTATATCTAGTACCCCGCAATACAATTACTATCACTAAGATATTTCTGATGGTTTTTGTTCCATTTTTCAAGGTCCATTTTGACTTAATATGTCAGCAGATACAGCTTTCAAAGTTCTGGAAGTTTGAGCAAGAGAGCAAAAACACTGACTCTCAAAGTCAGGGGAACTTAAAAAAAAAAAGTCTACAGATCTGTTAACTGAGCCTTTCTGATTTGAATAACAAACACGGAATTCCTCTACTGCATACAAAGCCATTGCAGTGCACACAAATCTGTTTAAATGAACACTGATTTCTATAACCCCGCAGTCCACAATCAACCTGGAACCAAACAGTTCCCAGAAGCCGCAAAACAAAGCAGCTAGTGATGAGGAATTAAGTTTTTAAATACAGAGGATTATACTAACATTAAAAAAATAACTTCATGCTAACATGCCCTTCTACAAGAAGTGATTATTTCTATGTGTGAAACTAAAATGTAATGTTCTGCTTGTAAAGCAGAGATTCATTTCTATTTTAATTAAGATGATAGCACATCCTCTCTGCACTTACAGAGGGAGCTGACCCACAAGGTATTTTCCATAAGGTTACACCTAAAAACTGGGCCATTTGAAAAAACAATAGTCATCCATATCATTTAACAGTCATCATCTGTCAGAAAAAAAATCATCCTAATAATTTTAGCATGCCTTGAACGCTCTTCACTAGAGAAGAGTGGACACTTTAACTTTTCATATCATGGAAATAGGAATTCGCACACATTTTGAAACAAGTTAGGTTAAAAATAAACTAAATTAACTTAGTGGTTTCAAGTAACTTTTATTTGGAGTTGTGAATGACTGAAGGCACTGAAATGAAACTTCTCTCTTGCCTCCTTGATGACAAATTTGCCTTCAACAAATGCATTGGTTGCCGTGACTCAGCGTTATGAAAGGTATGAAATGTGCCCAAAGCTCTTCCAGACAATTGGACTTCAATAGCACAAAATAACAGTACACCCAAGTTCTGCAGAACGCGCCCCAGCTTCAGACGCCAGCCACTGGAAGAGCTGCAGTACTGAGGTACCAGCCCCAGCAAGACAAACCCCCAAGAACTTTAGGGCTTAACTACAGAGGCTCTGCCTCGCACCCTTGGCACCTGGCGTCCCTCCCACCAACAGCTCTCAAACCCAACAAACAGCACGTTCACAAAAACACTTCTTTTCCTTGTTGATCATTTCATACTACAAAAAAAGGCAAAACACAAAAATATAAGCAGTTAAACGTGATCACATATAAACGACAAAGGAGTCTCACATCTTTTAAGAGGCAATCTCATTGTGCTTTCTTATAAAATTTAAAGCGTCTTCATTTCATCATAATGACAAATTATCTAACATTTCTTAAACGTTGCTTGTGGTTTATTTGCAACCAAAAGGTGGCTTTGTTCACCAAAATAACATTTTAATACATCAGCAGGTCAATTTTCTGTCAAGTGTAAGCTCAGCACTAGATTTGGTAGGTTTACAATGCCTTCTTTGAGATAAATACACTGGGGATGTTTAGCCACAGGATATTTTATTCCAAAGTCAGCAACTCACACGTAATCTCAACTTCAAACCCCGACTGTAAAATAGAATAAAATAAACCTGTGTGTCAAACTGGTTAGATTTTCACAGAACATATGAATCCTCCTGCTGAGCCTGGCAAGCAGCCCTAACTACCAAATAAAAACAAGAAATTAAAAAATAATTATTCTGGGTGATAAAGAACGCAGTTGGTGACTAGCTAAATCCTAAGAGCTATGGCATACTCTTAAAATTCAGTTTTGGCCTCAACAAACACCCAGGAACACAAGCCTGTTTCTTTCTGTTCTAACGCCTTTAGGTTCTATCTTCTCACGACAATGAGCACTAATTATGTTTCAAGAAGGTATTAACATTATCCCAATTTAAAATTTATTCTATGTCACCGAACTTCATTTACTCCTGTGTTACATGAATGGATAAATAGAAGTGGAAATGTTATGTCTGATCCACCACTAAGTACTTCCCACCACTTTTTCACATACACCTCCTCCTTGTAACATCCTTTTTAAACCTGAAATTTCTGGTGAAGGGAAATTTACTGTTCGTCACCTGCCTTACACTATCTCCACTCCTTTTCTTCATACTGAATTATTAAACCTGCATAATGCTTAACAGAGTTCAAGACATTCGTGAGGTTGCATAACACGATTTCCAGTCCTACTGCTCCACAGCTTCTATATTTACCAAAGGTTTTCACTGAGTGCTTTGGTCCAGCTTATCTTTGCTGCTTTCAGAGAGTTCCTCTACTGTCCTCAAAATAATTCAAAAGCACAAGTATTTCTGTAGGCCTTGCATCCTGCTGCTAGCATTTTGTATCCTGAAAACCTCACATTCACACCCAGATAGAAAATTGAGTGTTACTAGCTTAATAGACTCTAAAATTTGTAATAGGCTATGGATTTTTTTTCCCCCTTCAGAGATGGGAAAAATGCCACGCTTTCATATCAGCACCACTTATCTCTGAAATTTACACTGGTCTTTTTTTCCCCCATTATTACTGTATTATTTAAACAAGGACTTCTGTTCTACTTAGTCCCTCAGTATATGAACCTGGATAATTTTCATATCAGTTCAGCTTCCATTCATCTTCTCTGGGAAAAAAAAAAAAAAAAAAAAAAAAAAAAAAAAAAAAAGACCCCCGCAGCCCACAAAGGGGGGACCCC
>WBMW01005999.1:592396-668619 GCA_013396635.1 Penelope pileata | reverse complement strand
CCGCGCAGCCGCAGGTCAGCGCGCGGCACTCCCGCCGGGAGCGCAGCAGCGATCGGCCGGGCATGCCGGGAGTTGTAGTGCGGTGGTTGCTGCTCTCGTGGTTAGCGCAAAAAGTCAAGCAGTGTGTATGTTGAGATAGATACACGTGTTAGGTTATGTGATACAGGCCCACAAAGAGCGCAGGCACAGTAGCAGGAAGGGGTGCCCACATAGCACCCTGCCAGCCTCGGCCCTGGCCCCATCGCGTGTGCCATCAGCCTGCCAGAGGCTGCCACCACACACCACGGGGGTGCAACAGGCGATGGGAACCCGTGCGAAGGACTCACAGAAAGGGACACCCAGCCTGAGCCCCCTCAAGGAAGACTAAGCTCCAGAATCCAGGCATGATGCCAAACCGCTGTGAAGATGGGGAGGGGTCTGGAGGGCAATGTGTGTGGGGAGCAGCTGAGGTCCCTTGGTCTGTTCAGCCCAGAGCAGAGGAGGCTGAGGGGAGGCCTCATGGCAGCCTACTGCTTCCTCATGAGGGGAGCGGAGGGGCAGCGCTGAGCTCTGCTCTCTGCTGACAGCAACAGGACCTGAGGGAACGGCTTGGAGCTGTGTCAGGGGAGGGTCAGGGTGGGGGTTAGGAAAAGGCTCTTCCCCAGAGGGTGGGCGGGCCCTGGCACAGGCTGCCCAGGGCAGGGGTCACGGCCCCAAGCTGCCGGAGTTCAGGGAGCGTTTGGACACTGCTCTCAGACACAGGCTTTGGCTTTTGGGTGGTATCCTGTGTGGATCCAGGAATTGGACTCCATGACCCTTGAGGGTCCCTTCCAACTCACAATATTCTATGATTCTATTCTATGATTCTAAGCAAGGAAAATCATTTGGGATTGCACAGGGCTTGCATGGGGAGTCTTAGGGAAGAGACCACAGGCAGGAAAGGGAGAGTTTTGGGTGATATGTGGGAGAACAAGCATGGGAAAGCTCAGGGACAGGGGAATCAAAAGGGCCACCTTTTGCATGTAAATAGCTTCTGTAAATAGCTTGCTCGATGTGATCTGTCCCATGCTTTTATTGCAGCCCTGCAGGCTTTTATCTGGGTGAGGGCTCCCTTCACTGTGTGTGTGGGGCCCAGGTGCCAGCAGTTGATGTGGCTGTAGGCTGTTGATCATAGCCTGAACTGGTGATTGAGCATGTGATGGAGGGACATGGCTGGCCCAGGAAATTATTTGCACCTGTTCTTTGGAAGGGGTGGACCTGGGGAAGGGTTGCTCGAGACTTAGATACGGGCTTGCCGGGCAAAGCTCAGAAAGATGCAGCAGAATCAGTACCAGAATACATGAAGCAGAGCTCCCAGCTCCAAACAGGGCAGTGGTGTAGTTGAATGAGACAAATGGTGCTGTTGTGAGAGTTTTGGACTTCTTCCCATTATGTGAGGCTAGCCAGTTGGCAGGGCACTGGGGCCAGACATGGGTGCTCTGGGGACGGATGTGGGGTCTCTGGGGACCAGACATGGAGTGTTGGCTCTGGGGTCTCGGGGTCCTGGGCAACTTTGGCTGTGCCTGGGGCATGATCTGTCCCAACAGCTGTGGAGGCTTTGATGTCTAGGACCAAATGCTGGAGAGGCTGGGAACCAGGTGTGTGGGGTTATTTATCTTCTTGCTAGTGACCCTCCATCCTGCTCAGCCAGAATGATGTTGGTTAAGGTTACTGGCAGTCTGTGTTCATGTGAGTGCTCTCTGTGACTGGCTGTTATCTGTGTTGCTGTCCATGTACGTATGCATATATGTGATGTACACATGCATTTGTGTTTGTGCCTACTGGGAATACAGGCTCAGCCCACCCACTGACTGGGGAAGGGAGCACAGAGTGAAAGCCTCACTTCTAGTGGGCTACCAGATCTGGTCCAATTTTCCCAAAGCAATAGATATACATATTTACATATGTATGTAAATATACGTGCATATCATATGTACATATATCATATGGAAAGATATATTTCATAGGACTTAAGCATAGCACAGCGTTTCTACCCACAGAATTGAGATAAGAAAATAAAGCATACAGACAACAGCTTACTCCATTTGCATCACAAAATAAGTAACTTGCGCATTGCTTTCAGAGATGTCGCACTTCTTGCATCCTACCAGGAAGCGCACTTGTACTGCAGCAGGAGGTCTGGTTGCAGTATTGGTTGGTGTGTTCCTGAGATATCTTGAATCAAATTAGTACAGGTAACGATGGCAGCAGAGATCTGCAAGTTCTGCTTTTGCTGACAGTGTAACTTCAGATGCAGCTGAGCTAATACAGTGGTGTGCTGCAGGTAAAAAGATGAGTTCCTCGTTCCTGTCATCTTCACTGGTCAAATTAAGATAGAGGGTAGCTTCATTTCTGACAACAGCTGCTTCTGCAGCACTTAATGTTCGTTATCTGGGTTAATTCAGCTGGAGAGTTTATTACGAAATCAGTAGTACAGATTTTTGAGAAGTAGTTTTGTGTAAAAGTATACAAGCAGTATCTTTTTTAAGCACAGTCTAGAAAGACAATGACTACATCGAAGAAGTTGTCATGGGTGAAGGCTGAAGAACTAGAGGGTGGATGGTGTAAGAGGAAAACACATCAGTGATAATGTTGTGATTGGGTGAAATTTGGGTTCAGATATTCCTGCTGGCCCCCTTTTTCCCCAGTGCAGTGAGATGACACAAAGTGGTACCACAATAACACAGCCCTTTCTAAAAAAGGCCATGGAGCCAGATTGCTAACCATATTTAGCACTACTAAATTATAATTGGCACCAGCTAGCCTTGGTTGTCACCTAGTGACATTTTGTTCAACCTAAACATGAAAACACGATTGCCTACACTGTTTCAAACTATCACAGTCACCAGGATCTTGCAGATAGGGACGAAGATAGGTAAGGCAAAGCAAGAAGCTTGTTGTGGTTTAGGATCTCAGAGCTGCAACTACAGCAGTGAGACGATGTTGTCCTATAGGGGAGAAGCAGCAACACCTCAGCACTCAGAGGGAAGAGAACAGGGGTGCTGGTTCAGCTCCTGTCCCTGTCGGCTTTTGACAACAAACCCATTACTGCTGTTTGCACCCACCACTGGGGTGGCAGCAGGAGCAGGGGACACAGTGACAGTTAGAAACCGCAGAAACCGCAGGCTGATGTGATCACTGGGAGGAGTCAAGTCACAAAGGGTGAGAATAGCAGGAAACTGGCAACTGACACAGGGTTCTGGGAAGCACTCTGGTCTTCTCCTCTTAATGCTCAAGGTAGAGAACATGGTCAGTCCCCTGTCTAACATCCTCTTGGTTAAGTATCTCTCCAGTAGTGACAGTGTTAACAAATACAGTGGAAGAGACAGCTCTGAAAGCTGAGCTGCCTGGTCACATGCGCAGGTTTTATTTTTAACATCCCAAAACTACTTGGTGTTTCTACTTGGGCTCGCTCTGTGTCCTCTCGTTCTCTCCTCTTTCTTTGCTTGCAGTTAGCCCTTACCCACCTTGCTTCAACCCAGCTGAGCAAAACCAAGAGAGCAAGTGTTTGCTACAAACACAGGGACTCTATGATTAAGGTAAGGCTTTGTAAATAGACCTGCAGTCTTTATTGGTGAAGCATTATGCAATGGTTACTGTATTAAGCTATGAAAATCAAGGCATCTTCAAAAGAATCTTAGTAATTAGGATGAAATAGAACAATCAGACACAAGATTTCTTAAATAGCACTCTAGAACAGCACTCCAGGCAGCTGGTAACTGAACACTTGTGACAGGCTACTCTAAAAAGAAAAGCCCTCCATATTCATGGCTTGCAGCACTGTATCTAGGGTTTAAAAAAAACTAAGACATTGATTCTAAAATGGGAATTTCAGCAGCAGGAAAGATAAATCAAAAATTCAATAAACTCAAAAATACTAGGACTTAAAATCCACTGGGTTTTGTAGACTTGGACTACAAACGGTGTGCCTTTAGTCAGCACTAAATAATAGGACAATGAATTAAGACTTACAAGTGTTATAAGTACTACTACACCTTTAGAGTTGTGGCTGCTTAGCAGTTTTTATTTGTGAATCTTCTCACTTTTGTTTTTATGACTTAGACCTTAACCATGTGCTCTGAAATTGTTTGCACTGGGCATCTGGCTTTGTCTGGGTTTCTTTTATTTGCTTAAACCCATACACTTGATTGTCTGAATAATTTTTCAGAAAAATATGTTGCCAGGGAATAAAACAGAACCTGAGCCCAAAACAAAATGGCTTGGACCGTTCCTTTTTTTCCTTAAACTTCAACTAAACTGGAACCCGATATTTTAAAGCACTTGTTGAACTCAGATAATAAACCCCTTTGCCAGGTGTTGATGCACAGTGACAGTCTGTCTAACTGTGCCTCTCCCAAGGACAGCCCAGGGACTTTCACGTGTACTGCAGAGCAGGTGTCTGTCACAGCCTCCCCATCTCCCACTTTGCTTCCCAATCCCAGCTGCTGCCCCAAGTCCAGGGGACCATGTCAGCATGAAGAATTTCTGGGTGAGTTTGTCTTAGATGATCTGTGACTGCGTTGTTGCAGGTAGAGAGGAGTGAGAAATATGGCTGACCTGGTGCTCTTACAGGTGAGTGCTGTGTGGGGTTTCCACCAGCAGTGCCTTGGTGCTCTTAGCCCTCTCCTGCTCCTCCTGCAGCAGCACTTGTACGTTTGGCTGGATGAAAATGGCACAAGTGAGTGTCTGTGCCTCTCCACTGCACACATTTACCAGGAGAAGGGAGGCCTGGTGGTGCAACAGCTTCTGTTTAGCTCCGTGGTCCTGCACTCCAGATTTTGCAAGCTGAAGAGATGTTTATGTGGGAACCTGAGGAGCACAAATGATCTGGAAGAAAAGCAGGGGATTGAAGTCTCTGTCCAACTTTTGCACTACTCGATGGACCTACTCTGACCCTGTCCTTTTAAAGTGTATTTCTTCAGTATAAAGCAATTCCAACCCAATCAGCAACTCTGAACCTGTGGTTATTGCCATGAAATGTCACAGCCTCGGTTAGCCGGTCCCCAGCGGAAAAATACAGGGAACAGTTCCCTGATTGTCACAGCCTTGTGACATCTTTAGGCTTATCTAATGGGACAGTTTTTCGTATAAAAACTTTTCCCTCTTCTTGTCTTATACTGGGGATTTGAGATTGCCCTGTAATCAAAATGCCCCTATAAAATTCCTATGAACTTCCTCAGGGGCTAAGCCTCAAAGAAACTGCCTTGCAAATGCTTGATAGAAGTTCATTATTGTTACTGATTTAATCTACACCTTTTATTCTCCCTTTGCACCTCCCCTGAGCTATGCTATGTTCACTGCCAGGCGCAGCAATATGCCTGTAAGATCAGGCTGAATGGTCATTGCAGGGTGACTGTGCCTGGCAGGACAGTGACCTTTGTGCAAAGATGTGGGGCATAACTCACTTAGGGGTCACTGTGACTCCCAATGCTGACATTCTTGGATTTGCTTTTTATTTTGGATTAAAGGCCAGGGTACTAGAAAAGATAGACTCCCAGGAATCATGTACAAATGCAGTATGGTACAGTTTCCAGTGGTAAAGTGCTTTCTTTCTCTTGCAGAAGTACATATATCTGTGTTTAGTGAGGTCTGATTTCTTGCTGTGATTGTTCAGGTTTTCATGACTGAGGAGGTGCACTGCATGAAAAGAAGAAAATATCTAGTTTAAGGAGACTTGAATGTTTTCCTAGAAAATGTGATTTTACCTGAGTCTCCAGGCCTGGTTTGTGTTTTATTTGCAAAACTTATTATGTTTAATTCTATTTGTTTTCTTCTTTCTATACTCTAATTCTACACCTGTCAGATAGAAATACGAGTTTGTTTTAACCTCAAGTGCATCTCTAGTGCTGCAAATGCAAATTCATTATCACTTGTGAACCACTCAGATACTAAGATAGTAAACACATTGAAAAACACCATAAGGAAATTAATAACTCCATATTCACCTCAAGATTTAAATGCAAAAATGTCAACGCTGTATAATGCATAACAGGGAGTGAATATCTGCCATCTGCCCTACATACTTCACATTCCTTTAAAATATTTTTTGTTCTTGTATTATATATAACTTTGACATTCTTGGCTCCAGCGTTTGCATGCAAACTTCCTTGAGATTTTTAAGAGTTGTGTATCATGTTGTGAGTCTTAGAAAGATTTGTTTGTGTTCATTTTTGGTCACATCTCAGAGGCAGTCTGTTAGCTAATTGTCTGGGGTTTCTGGTGGCCCTTTTTGATGGAAGCATCCCTTGATTCTGCAAGAAGAGCTCAGTTATGATCTATACTCTTAATATGTCATTATCAGTCACCTAGATATAGCAAATACCAAACAAGAAAGCAGTTGTATTGTTTTGACTCATTGACTACAGCTGAATTAAATACACGTTTACTGAAAATAAGTTATAATTGATTTATAAACTAAGTCATTTTAACTGAACAGATCTGCTCCAGACACAGACATATCTGCAGTTGAAAAGGTGTCTATGTATTTTTAAACCTCACTTGATCTGCTGTCATGGCAGTCTAAAAATAAAGATTTACCAAAGTGGACAGACTGTGAATGGTAGCTTGCATCCTTTCATTCCATGGTACCTTAAACATGATTTAAATGAGCATCTCTGTTTTGATTTTTTTCACCCAGCTCTTAGAGAATATTGCAACTTGGAAACTAAGCTCAGAGGTTTAAAGAAATGTTTCATAACCTGACATACTGGTGTGTCATCTGCCTCTGGATGCTGTGTGTCACTTACTGAAGCAAGAATTTGTAAACGTTCTGTTAAATGTTTTGGAAGGCTGTTGTAGTTTGTATATTGACAATGATATTGTCAACTAAGATGGAGCTAAGTGAATCATCAGTTAAAATAGGGCTCATGATTACTGGCTTGTCACAATACAGGAATCATTCAAACCCCAATATATATCAGAAAAAGTATCTCTCCCTTCTCTCTGTTCACATTTGACAATTAGAAGAGAGATGCGGAAATGATTTGTCTGAACAAACAGCATATACAAGTTAGACATGGGGTAAACGACTAAAACTGGCAGATGTGACTAATCAGGAGGACATATTCTGGATCTGAATGCTCTAATGTGGTGATCATTTTTTACAAACATCGTATATACTTCCTTTTTCTACACGCAATTCTGACGTGGTTGGTTCCAGCATACAACAGCGTGAAAGCAGGCTCCTCTCCAGAAACTTTGCCATCGGCCCTTCCTGTGCTTTTGGACGTAAGGCCTGTGCTTCAGATGTGTTTTTACTTTTCAGTTATTTCTCTCTAGGAGTTAGTTTTGCAGTGGAAAGTATTGTTCATGCATTCATGTTTTTATTGCAGCGTAATGTGCCCAGCCTTCCTCTGACCTTATGCAAGTCATAGCTGGGACTATTTTTAGAGATTATATTTGCAGCAAAATGCTACAAGAATGACAGTAGCAAGGATGCTGCCAACGTGAAATAAATCCATCTGTATCTCTTCCTTCTCTGAGCTGCATAAAAGTAGATGTCACTGAACAGCCTAAAGCAGGATGGATGCAATCCTAAATCACACGTATTTAGGGACAGGATCTGGCTGGGGTCAACCTAGCCAGCATCCTGGGCAGAACGCCGTGCTTTCCAAGATAAGAAGGGAATGTTGCAATGAATGGTTATGAAATGCTACTTTCTGCATTGCTATCTTGAGCGCTTTCCGTGCGTGCAAACAAAGGTGCAGGTACCTAAGCCTTTTACTTCAGTGTTAGCTTGTCCCTGGGTGAAGGGATAGCAAAGGGCTTGTTCCTTTACTAGGTAAGTAGAAGGAGGAAAAGGGTTGATTTAGTAAAGGAATTTAAACAGGTTTTGCTCTGTGTTGGGAGCTGCAGTGGATGGAATGAAGCTGTCAATACAGGTAATGCAAATTAACATTGATGGCAGTTAATGCACATCAGACTCAAATAAAAGTGCATGGTCTTTCCTGACTGCAGGAGACCCCATGTGTTGCCTTTCCAGATATCTTTCCTTCTACGTTGTTTTTGACTTCCTTTGTCTAGGCATGAAAGTGTGAAAGAAGAGAAGTTAAAATACCTTCGAGAGAGGGGAAGCAGTTTCACATAGCGTTTCTTCCCCTTGAGCTTGAGCCTATTTCCTCTGCAGCACGGCTGTCCTCAGGGCTAGGTCATTTAACCCCGGGGGTTTCAAAAGCACTCACATCTAGTTAAATGACACTACTGTATTTTCTTTAACCTGATAGAAAGGAACACCCCTGAAGACTGAATTATTTTACTAGCAATGTATATATTTTCCCAGAGACAGAAGATAGTCTCTTGGACCTATGGTAGGTCCTGCTGCACAGAAAGTATGGTGAGAAGATTGGTCAAAAATATTTTTCTCATTTTCATGGGGAAAAAAAGAAGCCCTGGATCCTGTCTGGAAACAAACCTCCTCATTGCTTTTTCTGTTCCACAAAGATTCATGCTAGGCTGAACCAAGCTGAAAGGCAGGCCTTTACAGCAAGGAGCAGAGAGTCAGAGGCCTGGAGCTTTCTGCTTGCAGCAGCTAGTCTTTGGGCCAAGTTGCTGCCGCCAGATCAAGGTATCCAGGGAGGTATCTCCAAGTAGCACAAGGACTGGGCAGCCTCTGGGTCTCCAGTCCAGCAACTGTGGATGCTGAGAGTGTGTGAAAGGAACACAAAAGGTCCCGCATATTCCCCCAAAACAATGTCTTTCTCTTATGGACATTGTAGAAGAACGCTGCTGGGCTGGATGGACCACCTACCTGACCCTTGTTGTCATTTGTTATGTTCTTATATTTTTTATGACAAAAGGCATGCCTCATACTAATCACCATCTCTGTCTACTTGCTGTCAACTCTATGCTCATTTTCCCATTTTTTAGGGAGGAGTAACAGCTATTGCCTGGAATTATTGCAGCGGTAGAGGTATTAGAAGCAAGGGGCACTGAGAACTTTTGGAAGCAAGCCTTATATTATTTTCATCTAGTTAAACTGATTTAATTGACTTACCGGGAAAGAGCGAAAAACACAACAATGAAACCAAAGCAGATGAGTGGTTCATTTTGACACAAAGCCAGTAGTAGTCCGGTAGTGATAACTTTTGACGTAAGGTTTAATCATACGTTGTATTCCTGTACTTTTGGTTTTTGCTGTTAGACCTCAGGAAAATTGTATGTCCTTTTTTATATAAAAGTTTTTTAAAGAGAGGAAAAAATTACATTTTTTGAAACCACATTAGTATGGGAATATGAGAACTGAAATGCATTCTTCCTCAGGAAAACATTTAGCCTGTTTAAATGATAAAGCTGGTTGAAATTTCTGAGACATTTGTTTTGGCATCCTCAACTTGTTCTTTTTATCCAGTCTGTGAGTTGCAAAACATTAAATTAATGGAGCTGCCTTTGTGGCAGCTAAATTTATGAAATGGAGACGGGTTTTGTTTATTCCCATTCTTGTTGCCTGGGACCTCTTTCCCTATTTTCCACCCACTTGGTGTATCAATAACACCTTCATAAACTGAATTTAAATTATGATCAGCTCAGGATCATTTGGTCAGTTTTGCGTCGTGTTTGACAGTGAGTTTTAAGTATGCAGTATGAAGTGAAAAAAAATAGAGCAGTTGTGGCAGGTTTGTTTGTGACCATTCATGTCTGTGGTGGGGTGAGGCAGAGGTGAGGAGACATACAGGTGAAAGGACAAGCTAATTTTTTTAGGGAGAAAAAGAATTGTCGTCTTTCCCACTTGCCTATATCCCTGCTGCTATCAGGCCATGCTGTATGGTGGGGATCAATGCAGGGATATGTAATTGTATGGGGTCCACAGCCTTATTCCTGCCAGAAGTGCATGTGAGCATCTAACTTGTTGAAACCAGGTATGGGCATGTCCACTGGCGTTCCGTGTCCCTTCCTGCCCCTTCAGGCAGTAACTCTTCTCTTCTTGCTTTTGCTATGCACAGCACAGGGCTCCAAAAGCTCCCCCCGGACAGCACAGGCACTGCGAGAGATGCTTCAGCCGGCACTGCCGTGCCCCAGTCGAGACCTCTGTCTCCTGCATGGTGATCAGCTGCCGCCTTCACTGCGGGGCCACCTTCCACATGTGCAAGCAGGAAGAGCACCAACTGCTCTGCCCCTTGGAGCACGTCCCCTGCCTCAATGCGCACTTTGGCTGTCCTTTCTCCATGGCCCGCTTCAAGCTGGCAAAGCACCTTCAGGTCTGCCCAGCCAGCATTGTCTGCTGCTCAATGGAGTGGAATCGCTGGCCAAACGTGGATTCAGACACAACCCTCCACAAGAACATTATGAAGGAGAGCTTGAGTGAAGAATGTCTGGACACAGCGTTGGCTCTCAGAGACCAGAAGATACTTTTCAGGAGCTTGAAAGTAGCTGACTTGTTTCCAGAGTGGAGGAAAAAGGAGGAATTGGGAGAGCTAATGGGTGAAGCCATGGATGGGGAAGAAGGTGCTGTGGGAGGATTAGCCTGTGGTTCCGAGGAGGACAGTGATCAGTTGCCTGAGCTCAGCCAACGAGAGCGTGAAGATTTGGCAAAGGACAAGGAAGGAATGGATCTGGGGAGCTACAAAACCTGGGAGAACATTTTCAGCAAAGAGCTCTTGGCTTGCCAGGTAACGGGCTCAGCAACAGGCTCAGAAAAAAAGAGGGAGGCTTCCAAGAAAACAGCATCAAGCTCTTCTGCTGCCAGCTCTGCAGAGAAGACAAAGGAAGTATCTGGTAATGGAGACAAGGCAAAAGGCCAAAAGCCTGAACAAGTAACAAATACTGAAATGACAGGGCTGGCTCCTTGGCAAGAAGGGGTCCTGGAGAGGCTGAAGAAAGAAGTTGGTGTAGGTGATTACAACATGTATCTGGTACATCATGGGGGAATGCTCATCCGCTTTGGCCAGCTAGCTGCTTGCACTCCCAAAGAAAAAGACTTTGTGTATGGGAACTTGGAAGCTCAGGAGGTGAAGACTGTCTACACCTTCAAAGTGCCAGTTAGTTACTGTGGAAAAAGAGCACGACTAGGAGATGTAATGGCACACAAGATACCAACTTCAGACAAGTCAGTGGATACCTCAGAACTGGGAATAAACCCAGAAGAAATACCCAAGGCAAATATAGTTACAACCACACTGCTGTGTGCACTGGAAAAAGAACTGAAAGGCCATGAGATTTCCGAAGCAAGGGGTATCGATGGACTCTTTGTGGACTTTGCAACACAGACGTACAACTTTCCTCTGGAGCCTTTCTCCTCTGATGCTGTTCTAGCAGATATTTTGGATGAAAACAGCCAACCAGAACTCCACGTGGAGCTGTACACAGAATGTGTAACCAGAAGACACAACAAAAGCAGTTCGGCTTTCACATTCACTTGCAGTCATTTCTTCAGGAGGGATGAGTTTGCATCCCATTTCAAGAATGTGCACGCTGACATCCAGTCATGTCTGGATGGATGGTTCCAGCATCGCTGTCCGCTGGCCTACTTAGGATGTACTTTTGTTCAAAGTCACTTCCGCCCTGATGGACTTAAGGCCAAGGTTATATACAGCAAGCCTCTCAAGACATTTGCCATTAAACCAGAGGTTGACACCCTCCTTGGTGAATCAGGGAAGTGCAGTTTCAAAGTGGATGATCGAGGGAGAACCAAGGACTTGTTGAGCAGCCTCCCACTGGAAGTGCTCAAGTACATTGCTGGGTTCCTGGACAGCTTCAGTTTATCTCAGCTATCGCAAGTGTCGGTGCTGATGAGGGACATCTGTGCCACCCTTCTTCAGGAGAGGGGAATGGTCCTGCTGGTCTGGGAGAAAAAAAGATATTCCCATGGTGGTACTTCGTGGAAAGCTCGCAGAAAGGCAAGTGACTGCAACACTGGGGAAAAGACAGCCACAGTTTCTCACCAGATAAGACACAAGCATAACAACTGATGCTGCATATAAGCATGCAGATATGGGGAAGGTTCATGAGGCTGTGAATTTGCAGCACAATGTGTTGTGGGGTGAGGCAGGGCTTTGAAGTACAACACATCTAGCGAAGGTAGGAAGGTGTAAAGGGATATCTACTGACTAGCTGCAGATCCCCACCGAATCTTATCTTAGGTAACCTGTTTGCATTTGCACTGTTTAGGCACTGAGAACTGAGAATTCCTGATACTTAAAGGTCACACACGAAGTTTTAAAGAGCTTGCAGCTCATACTTATTTTATTCTTTTCAAACTGATCTAGGGTGAATTGAACCTAAGGTGAGATTCAGAACATTAAAAAGGTAAAGAAAAACGTGACTGAAAACAACTCAGGCATTCCCATCAACTCCACAGGGTTTTAGATTCATAGAATCATAGTAAATAATTTATTTCTAGTGTCTAATCTAAATCTACCCTCTTTTAGTTCAAAACTATTACCCCCTTTCCTATCACTACACTTCCCGATGAAGAGCCCCTCCCAGCTTTCCTGTAGGCCCCCTTTAAATACTGGAGGTCTGCAGTGAGGTGTCCCTGGATCCTTCTCTTCTCCAGGCTGAACAAACCCAGCTCCCTCAGCCTTGCTTTGTAGGAGAGGTGCTCCAGCCCTCTGATCATCTTCATGGCTGCCTCTGGATTCACTCCAACAGGCTTATGTCCTTCTTGGGCTGAGGGCCTCAAAGCTGAATGCAGTACTGCAGGTGGCCTCACGAGAGCAGATGAGATACAGTTGGCTTGTTGAGCTGCAAGCCCAGCTCATACTCAGTTTTTCATCCACCAATACCCCCTAGTCCTTTTCTGCAGAGCTGCTCTCAACACATTCATCATTCAGTCTGTATTTGTGCTTCAGATTGCCCCAATTCAGGTGCAGGACCTTGCACTTGGCATTGTTGAACTTCATGAGGTTTGCACGGGCCCACTTCTCAAGCCTGTCCAGGTCCCTCTGGGTGGCATCCCTCTCCTCCAGTGTGTCAACCGCACCACTCAGCTTGGTATCATCTGTAAACTTGCTGAGGATGCATTCAGTTGCACTGTCCATGTTGCCTACAAAAATGTTAAGTAATTATGGTCCCAGTACAGACCCGTGAGGAACACCACTTGTCAAACTGGTCTCCACGTGGACATCAAGCCATTGACCACAAATCTGCAAGTGCAACCATCCAGCCAATTCCTTATTCACCAAGTGGTCCATCCATCAAACCCATGTCTTTCCACATTAGAGACAAGGAGGTCGTGCAGGACAGCGTCAAATGCTTTGCACAAGTCCAGGCAAGTGACACCATTTTTCAGGATCTGTAGTTCACAAGATTGCTGTGAACATCTGACTTGTTGGTGTGTGAGCACCTGGGAGAGCAGCATGGGGATCAGAAGCCTTTTTCTGTAAAGCTGTCTCTTACCACTTGTGGTCATGGAAAATTATCTTCCTTGCTGATATTTTGGGTAGTCAGAATAAAATGTGTAACAACAGCTCAGTCTAAGTCCTAGTTGAAACAATAGTTATTACAGATTTTTTGTTTTAGCTGATAGCCTTGCAGATACTCTAACATAAAGCTGGTTGAAAGAAGAACATCAGAGGCTCCCGCTTGACCAAGCAGACAAGGCAGAAGTCTAGGAGCAAATAATGCAGAATTCCAAAGAAAACTGACAGAAATGATCCGAGGACCTGGCTTTAAAGCAGACCTCTAAAGATCTCCACCTACTGACATTATCAAATGAAAGTTTATGACAAGTACACCTTCTCTTAATAAAGAGAAATATGTTAAAAGTGTGGTGAATTTGAAGTCTGTGTGTCAAGGCACAGTGGCTCCAAGCTGAATTAACTAAATCCAAACAAGAGCTAGCCACTGACATCGTTCACTGGAGGATATGGAATCCTGGAGCAGAAGGAAGAAATTCCACCTATGCACTGACCCCACAGGAATCTTGATTCCAGTGCACAGACTCTGCTTGAAAACATCCCATTTGTAATTAGTCTGGATTTCTTGTCTACTTTGTATGATAGCTATGATTACATAGGACTAGGCCAGGCTTAGGTAATTTGAAGAGCAGCACACCCACGTGCTGCCCATTTTTAGGGAGAAGAAGCCTATTATGATTTTAAAAATTTATCTGCTTTCATGAAATACAGCTTAATGACTTTTTCACAGTCTTACCTCTACATGGTAGTGTATCACTAAATGACGTGGTTTCACTACAAATAGAATCAGAATATTTAAGCTGCCCATTTTTGTATTTTACAGGCTTGTGTCTCTTCTAGGAAAACCTTAACCTTAGACTTCTCAGGTTTGTTCTGGTGTGGGGAGAGTAACAGCAGTATTATTACATTCACAGAATCACAGGATTGGAGAGGTTGGAAGGGACCTCTAGAGATCACTGATAAACGCTTTGGAAGGTTTGGAAGTCAGCTTTCTTTGAGATTCTATCGCACAGGCATCCTGTAGTCATTCTGCATTATAATTATCTTGAATGTACCAATAAGCGTCTTGGATCCCACTGCACATGTGGTGTAGTTTTCTGCGCACGTGGTGGTCAGATGTCCTGGATTTCCTCATGCGTGGCACTAGATTGGTACCAAAAACTTTAGTTTCCCATTAAAACTGGTAGATGATGACTAAAGGAGCAAAACCAGCAAGTATGAGGTATGTAACTGTACAGACCCCACTTATGCTTGTTATGCAGCTCTGCGTGACCAGATTTTCGCTAGCCTGTCCATAACATACTACTGGTATATAAACATTTTTAAAACCCTCTTCTGTTTTCACTAACATTTTGGTTTTCCCTCCCCAATTCCTCTCCCCTTCCCCTTCCCAGACGTGGCAGTTCAGCAGCCTCTTCTCCAGAGTGGACCGGTGGCAGCTGAGTGACGTGGTCTGCATGTCAGAGCACCTGAAGGAATGCCCCTTCTACGAAGTGGAGCGCAAGACAGACCCCGTGCTGCTGACTGGCATGTGTGAGCCTCGACAGCAGGTTCAAAAGACTTTGGTTTCCACCTTCAAGCACAGGGTCTGAAGAGCCAGCTTCCCCTCCACCATGCTTCTTTCAAGGCCTTCAAGAAGAAGATCTGGGAAACTGGGTGTAAAGATTGTTGCTTCCAACCCTCCTTTGGAAGTACAAAACTGGCTTTTCCCCAGCTGCATTTGGAACATCCTGCATCTTTTTTTTTTTTCCCTGCATTATTTTAATTGTTAAAACTGCATCCAAAGTGTTCTGGCACACTGCTCACTAATGCCATTTGCTTTTTGTTTATTTTTCTGTTCCCTGCTTAATAGAGAACCATGGAGAAAGCAGTAAGGATGTTGTCTGAACATAGCATCTTTTCATCCTTGAAGATAGGGTGATGCTCCCAATGCCATGTCCCTGAGAGAAGCAAGAGTTGATGCACGTAGCTCGACTAGATCTGAAACACCTTACCTGTGGCTGGAAAGCTGACCTCTGGGAGCACAGACCTTTGAGTCTAGCGGATCTAGGGACTGCTAATCTTTCCAGGCAAAAGAAAAGGTACCCCCAAATTAGATGATCAAATTAAAACTCCAGTAAAGACGCAGGATAGCCCAGCCACAAACCATCCTCTAGAGCTCTGATTCAGGCTTATTTAGGACATTTGACTGTAAGCTTAAAGCTGAGCTTACGGGAACATCAAAACGAAGCCAAAGCAAACAAACTTGCTTTTTGTTGGAAATAACTAGATAGCAAACAGTTTCAGGGGCTCAATTGACTTTTTATATTTTTTGGTTATTTTTTTCTGCTTCATTTCAAAACCATTAAAGCCATCAAAAATATCTGAAGACTCTTTTAGAATGCCTTACCTAGTTAATTTTGGAACTGTAAATTGCAAATTGTAATTGTAAGCAATTGTAACAATTTGTCAAGGATTTTTTTTTTCTGTAAAATAAAAGACCTTCAACAAGCCAATCAGAAATGGTATGGATAATGTTTTCTTCAGCTAAGTGGGCTGGAGTATTAAGACTTTTTTTTCATAGAACAGAAAAGTGATTAGAATTTGGTCTATTTTTTAATAAATGCACTAATTTAAAAACAAAATGCTCTTGTTGAGACAAGTGGCGAGGCTGGTGAGGTGAAAATGGGTACTGATAGGTGGAGACATTCTGCGCTTGCGACTCCTGGTTTTTGTACAGATGTGGAACGTGGCTGACAACAGCGCATGAGGCCCTCTCCTACTGATGGAGGCTGATGAACTTGAGTGCTGGGTACTGAAGGCATGAGCAGTGCGGTGGCTGATATGGAGCTGAGCACAGCTCTTCCTTCTCCGTACTTGCAGCTTAAATGGTCCCCTTGAGATGTTACCATATGGGGATGTTTTCTTCTCCAGACATATGCTCTCAGGAGAACAGTGTCTGAGCTGTGGGAATGGTGAGTTTGTCTCAACATCAAAAGCAGGAGTTGCAGATATTTTTATTTTTAAATCTGCTTTCTTTCCCTTGAGACCTGTTATGGGAAGTCTCATAGTGCTTCACCCATGAGGATAAACTTGTCTGCACAAGTGCCCTGTGGAAAATGGGACAAGTAGCACCTCAATTTTATGCAGCAAAAACTGAAGCACATGAACACAGGGGACCTGCAGCTAAAGCCAGGTGCTCTGTTCCCATGCCCTGCACATTAACCACCTTGCAAAAATAAACTGGCCATACTTCAAAGTTGCTTGCAGAAACTCAACTGTTCTCAAAATATCCATGAAACTCATTCTTTCATCAAAGCCTCTGAAACAGGTCACCCAGTATTATTGCTGTCTGCTTCATGCAGGAAGGTTGATAGAGGTGAAATTATGCAGTCAGGCTTTCTAGGCTGGCCTTTCCATTAGGAGCTCCTCCTCCATTTTGTGTATGTGATTTTGAAAGATGCTGAGCACCTAACTGTAGGTCACAAAAATTAGATTCTATGCTTGCTGCTTAAAAATGAGGGCAGTTAAAACTATGGACAATCTTGGGAGAAAAAAAAAAAAAAACCCTTAAATGACAGCAACTCAGAGTAAGTCAATGTTCAAGGCTGCTACCAGGGGCCATAAAAATTAGTCCAACCTAAAAACCATCAGCTACTTAGCTGCTGTGAACTGACGTAGCTGCACTGAAATTGTGGTTTATGTTAGTTATGAATTGAGCTCCTTTTACATTTAGTGTTGCTGTTATTCTGGTTCTGGCCTACAAAGCCAGTGGGCTTTGTTCTTGCGTCTCCCTTTTCCTGGAGATCAAATGATATAAGTTCCAGTCTTACTGTCACTGGCCTTGCCCCTTCCCTGGGCAGGAGCTGACAGCGTAAGGTACAGAGAGAATACAAGCTCAGCACATGTGATAGCTTAAGGGGTGGGTTAGAGATAGGGATGCCTCAACCTGTGCCTCTTGGGATCAGCCAGGGATATAGCCACAACATCTAGGAGACTGGATTTAGATTGTTTTCCTTCTAATACTGTCAAGGATACACTGCAGAGACACGAGGCATTACTTCACGGAGAAAGAGACAAGTTCATTCCTGTGAATGCATACTTCTGTGAACTGTAAGTTTGGTTGAGTCAACAAGATTCATTGGCCTGGTCTTCAGCGTATGCAGGTAGATGCTGAAGTCCATGGTGGTCTCCAGGTTAGCCTGGTAGCAGTGTGTACCCACCTAGCAAATGCCAGCTGGTAGCCACTTCTTGCCTTATCACTGATTTAACACTAGAGGAGAGCTGTGGGCTAGTGTCAGATGCATTCTATTTAATCAGAGAAGGCATGCCAAGATGGCAGTGTTGATGGTCTCGCTTATTAGCAGAGTCAGCAGCAGCTCTGGGGAGCTGCAAAGAACAGAATTTACCTGAGCATTGCACGAGCATAATGCTGACTTAGTGTAAAAAGAAAGGCTGTTGTTTGGATTCAGCAAATCATAGAATCACGGAACCACAGAAAATCCCAAGTTGGAAGGGACCCGCAACGGTCATTGAGTCCAACTCCTGGCTCCACACAGGACCACTCAAAACCCAAACCCTATGTCTGAGAGCAGTGTCCAAATGCTTCTTGAA
Source organism: Penelope pileata (assembly GCA_013396635.1). Classification (NCBI taxonomy): domain Eukaryota; kingdom Metazoa; phylum Chordata; class Aves; order Galliformes; family Cracidae; genus Penelope; species Penelope pileata. The sequence continues at coordinate 650,656 of WBMW01005999.1, read as the reverse complement.
CTCCAGCAGCTTGGAGCTGTGACCACTGCCCTGGGCAGCCTGTGCCAGGGCCCAGCCACCCTCTGGTGAAGAACCTTTTCCTGACCCCCAACCTGAAACCCTCTGATGCAGCTCCATGCTGTTCATTCGGGTGTGTCCATCCACTCCCCTTGTGAGGAAGCTGTGGGCCGCCATGAGGCCTCCGCTCAATCTCCCCTTCTCTGGGCTGAACAAACCAAGGGACTTCAGCTTCTCCTCACACACCTTGCCCTCTAGACCCTTCACCATCTTCACAGTCCTCCTTTGGATACTCTCAAATAGTTTTAGGTCCTTCTTGTATTTTGGCACCCAAAACTGCCTACAGCACTTGAGGTGAGGCCACACCACCCCAGAGCAAGTCCTTAGGTTCCTAATAAAGGCTTTTACCTTGACCTATGGAAAGTTCAGATAACTAAGTGTCTTAGTTTCTAACTGAAACTTTCTCTCAGTGTCTGCTACAAAGCTGTGTTTTGGTTCTAGAAAGAAAACAAGGCTGATAACACCCGGCAGCGCTGAACAGAACCAAGGACATTTGTATGTCTCTGCCAGGAGAGTGAAGAGGCTGGGGGGGCCGCAGGGAGCTGCGGGGGGACAAGAACGGGGCAGCTGACCCAAACTGACCAAAGGGATATTCCATACCATATGACATCATGTAATATAAGGAAGGGAAGTGAGCTGGGAGGGCCCGTTTGCTTGGGGATTGGCTAAGCATCGGTCGCGGTCGGTGAGCGATTGCTTTGTAAAATCACTTGTTTTGTATATAATTATCATTACTGTTATTTTACTCTATTTTCCTCTTTCTGTTGGTAATAGTTTTTATCTCAACCCATGAGTTCTACCTTATTTCTCGATTCTCTCCCCCATCCCAGCTGGGGGGGGCGGGGGGTGAGCAAAAGGCTGTGTGGGGTTTCCAGGCCTGCCTGCTGAAACCAGAACACTAAGGCTGACAGATTTTTTGGTATTTCCGCTTTTTGGAACAATTGGAACTGCAATGATGGCACTGTGGAAATCGGGGAGGTCAGAGAAGGGCAAAAAGGCCTCAGAGCAAGAGAAGGGGAAGACTATAAAGAGGAAAGGTAAGTGGTTCAGATAGACGACAGTTACGTGAATATAGGTGTCACAGGAAGAGGCAATTGGAGAAAGGTAAAAGGGCATAGGAATAGATGGAAGAGAGGTGTGGAAGATGTGATGGGACTGCAAATGTGCAAGGAGGAAACATTTGAATTCAAGAGTCACTAGAAGGATTGGGGTGACATTTAGGACAGCAGAAACCTATGAGAATATTAAGGGGAATGGAGAGTTTATTTTAAATTATTTGGTTTTTACTGACAAAGTAAGCTATTCAGATGAGTCTGGTGAGCTCAGCAAGCTGCAGACTATTTTGAATTGTAATTTTTACAGTGAACCTCACTCTGGGACACAACCTCTCTTTTGGGTGTAAATCTTGCACCTGGGTCACAGCAACTCCCACGATCAGTACATGCTGGGGGATGAAAAGATAGAGCACAGCCCTACAGAAAAGGACTTGGGGGCACTGGTGGATGGCAAGCTGGACATGTGCCAGCAATGTGCCCTTGCAGCCCACAAAGCCAACTGTATCCTGGGCTGCATCAAAAGAAGCCTGGCCAGCAGGTTGAGGGAGGTGATCCTGCCCCTCTGCTCTGTGCTGGTGAGACCTCACCTGGAGCACTGCGTCCAGATGTGGAGTCCTCAGCACAGGAGAGACATGGACCTGCTGGAGTGCATCCAGAGGAGGGCCACAAAAATGATCCAGGGGATGGAACACCTCCCCTGTGAGGACAGGCTGAGAGAGCTGGGGCTGTTCAGCCTGGAGAAGAGAAGGCTCTGAGGTGACCTGATAGCAGCCTTTCAATATCTAAAGGGGAGCTGTAAGAAAGAAGGGGACAGGCTCTTTAGCAGTGTCTGTGGGGATAGGACAAGAGGAAATGGTTTCAAGCTAAAAGAGAGGAGATTTAGGTTGGATTTAAGGAAAAATTTTTTTACAATAGGGGTGGTGAAGCACTGGAACAGGTTACCCAGAGAGGTGGTGAATACCCTGTCCCTGGAGACATTCAATATTGGGCTGGACTCTGGGCACCCTGATCTAGCTGTGGGTGTCCCTGTACATTGCAGGGCAGTTGGACTAGATGACCTTTAAAGGTTCCTTCCAACTCTAAGGATTCTGTGATTCTCTGACTATGAAATATTCAGCCAGCATATTGCTGAAATACAATCTCAATGAAGAGGCCACTGTGAAACCACAGAGAGTCACCAGTTTTGATGTTCCTGTGCACTCACCACTTGCTGCCAATAACAGATTTTCTGGATAAGTGCTTCTCCTTGGAGAAGTGGCTAGATATTCCCTATCGGTGTTATATATTAACATGGGGTAGATAATATTTCTGCAGTGGTGGAAGGGTAGGTCACCCACTAACACGTAAGTCCAGGCTGGAGTAAGAAATTACTTGCCAGGCCTCCAATTCCCAAAACTGAGTGAACATAGATGAGGTGCGGCTTATTAGAACAGTGTTTGTTATTTTGCAAAACTGCTAAGTCCTTGTTGCTTTCTTAAGGATAAAAATTATTACGGTTAAAAAATGCATCAAAATCCACATCTTAGCTTGTCTTCTTAGTTCCATCACATCACTTCTAAATTTAGAAAGCTTTGCTTTTTAAATCAGACGTAGCTTCTATACCCTCCTATATACTCTCCTTTCATCTGCTCCATTAGCCTGTATAAATTTCCTGGTTGGAGGCTGTGGTTGTGTATTAGCAACAACTTTAATTCTTGACCCCATCCTCTTTGCACAGTAACTTTCTCCTTCTTGGTTCATATGATTTTGCTTATATGAAAAACTTTCTCTTCTAAAAATTCGTTTTCCATAGTAACATCACATTAAGTCTACAAAGGTCTGAAGAAGAGTTTTTTTGCCAATCTATTATTTCCTTACCCATCACAAATATTCAATAACCTTGTGGCTGTTGATTCAGGTAGCTACAGAGGGATTTTTATCTCTACTTGAGGTGCAATTTCCATGACCAGGTGCACCTCTCACAAAAATTCTGGTCTTCTTTCACGTCCAGGTCCTTCCCCACTGAAGTCCACATTTAAGACTTCTCTTATTTCCTTCATTTATTTATTTCTTTTCATTTTGAAGCAAAATCTTCAAGTACTCTACATGCCTATTTTTGTTTAGCTTCCTGCTTAATTTATATGTAAGCAAATTATGATCTCGTGTTCCAGATGTATTTTTCATGGCCACCTGCTCTATGACTTTATTGCTATTTACAGCTAACGAATCTTTTGTAGGCTCAGTGACTGTTTTGTGGAGGAATTTGTCATCTGTCATCATACTGAGACTTCTAGGCCTAAGCCCCATTATAATTATCAGAGATTATTCGCCAGTCATTAAATGTGGAATTAGTTTCCCATGGCAGCACAGTTCCTACTGGGATTTATCACTTAGTGATAGCACTCTCTCTGCATATCCAATTATGAACTTGAGCAGTAACAGCTGTCTCTGAGCTACGCTAAAAAAAAAGACTTTCTTAACATTCGTCCTGAGTTTCACCTAAACAACCTATAACATCATTAACATGATGCTAATGCACTATTTTTGTCTTCATTTCTATCAGCCTTGAACAGTGGGATATTTTAATAGCAAGGCTGACTGGTGTTCTACCATCTTTCTGTTACTTGCAGGATAGCTAGTTTTCACACCATACCAGTCATTCATATTTCTTTTGTAGAAAGGGAGTTAAAAAGGTAATAGGGCCAAAGTCTTTCTATTAGTAGCAGCTGACATAAGGGACACAACAAGCAAGCTGAATCTTGGGGAAGTTCGGGCTGAACCTGAGGAACAGCTTTTTTACCAGAAAGGTAACACAGCACTGGAACAGCTACCCAGAAATGTGGTGCTATCTCCATCCCTGCCCAGACAAAATCACAGTGAGCTGAGGGAGCCAGAGGTTGGATCAGAGACCTGCAGAGGCCTCCTCTCACCACCTGAGACTCCTGCCATCTGGCTCAGTGCCCCCAGCCTTGCCCACTTTCCGGAGCTGAACCAGAGTGCACTTTGGCTGTCTGTACTGTCTGCTGTCCTTCTCATCATAATTAGTATATTCTTTCCCCTTGTTGCTTAGGCTTCTGCCCATCGATACCTCTTTATCTGTCGTCACACACCTATGTAACTGTTTTTTGTCTCCCTGCATACAAAAACAGGTACACAGCTCTCTCCTAGCAATTGCAACATCACTGAAGGGATGAACTCTTGAATGTGATACCTACATGGTAAAATCATATTTACTAGCTAGCTCAGTAAGTTGCACAACATTTTACTAGAGCTGTTCCCTTTAGCCAGGCCAATACTGCATGCAGTGTGTTGCAGTTCTGGAGACTGGAAAAGATTCCCAGCTTTGACAGATGCCTGAAGGGATTTCATTATAGAGAACTGTCAGAAGCAGCTTGCTTCTCAGGGGGACAAACTGTCACAAGTGCTGTGTTCGAGCCACTCCGCAGGCAGTAAGCTACAACTTGCTTCACAAACATAGTACAACTTCCCCCAGCTCCTGTGCATAAAAACTAATGGCCAAAATGGCTCCCTTAGGCCAGAAATGCAATTTGGGCCCCACTGGAGCAAGTACAGAAAGAGACCAGAGAAGGGAGCCTTTCTTAGCAGAGAGCACTGTTGCATTTGACTGAGGTGAAGGAATTGCACAAACCTTTGTGTTCTGCTCCATCAGATGGTGGGAATATCCCTGAGCAACTGGTGATGGGCTCCTCTCAGCCAGCCCCAGCTGTGCTCTCGAGGAAGCAGTCTGCTCCCATGGCTGCAGGGGAAGAGTGTGAAAAACATGGATTATAAAACAGAGGAAGCTATTTATAATCATAAAGCACAGATATAACACAGGAGAGGCAGGAGGGGGTGTCATTTCCAGCAAACTGTAACGATAACTTAGCTCACTATACGGGAAAAATAACCCATTTACCTTTTCTGAGCTTCGTTGTGTGTTCTCCTCCCTGTTTGAGCACAGCAAACCAGGGCAGGGTAAATGTGTGCCCTCCAACAGCTTGGGCAATGCTGGATGTAGGGCCAGGGGAGCAGAGACGAGTGCCTCTCAGATCTCATGTCTGGCAGCTCAGGGGGCCTGGCGCAACAGGGGGAGGTAATGTTCCTTGTGAGGCTTTTCCAGGTGGGACTGGAGTGGCTAGTGAGGATGCAAGTCTGTGTTGGGAATCACTTGGAACAAGCCAGAGAAGCTTCACTGCTGAACACGTGTCTCTTTGGGCTGGCTTCAGGAAGTTGTATCAGAAGAGCCAGCAAGGATACTATCATGTTTCCCGCACATGTGTATATGTGATTATAGCAGCAGGGCTAGGTTGTATTGCTGCATGGCTAGCAGGACTGTGAAGAGAGGAACAGACCACCAGAGGAAGAAAAGCTGCCATTTTCTCTTAGTGAAAGGCTTGAAAAAAAGGCAGTAGTTAAAATGCCATCAAAGCTCATCCATTCTCTCTCTAAAGCTGTGCACAAGCTGTTTTTTTTCCCATGTTGTGTTCTCCCAGGAAGCCAGGGCTGACTTGGCAGCTGGCACTGCACAGCCGCAGAGCAAAGCAGCTCCTGAGTGCATCATGGCAGCTAAAGGAGGATCCGCGTGGAAGAGGGAACAGTACAGCTTCCACCTCCAAGCCTCTCACAGAGCTAAAATCTTCTGAAAAGCAAGCATCCAGAGATGTGACAGCCTTGACAGGCTGCTCAGTAAGCCTGGGGGAGGAGAGGCTGCGCACAGAAGGCTGCTGTTCAGGCTGACATAGCATCAGCTCATAAGGAGGGACCCAGCAAAAACAGCCCTCCGGCTGGTCTGGGAATGCTCCTCAATCCCACTTTCATGCTAAGCTTTCAGCATTAAGCCCTCCTGCTAAGTGCTTGGTAAAGAAAGAGTTAACAGGCTTAAGAGTGTTGGGACTTTTTCCCTTTGCTTAGAGAGAACGAAAGTGAAACTAAAAGCTCGATGCGAAATTAGAAGCTTGGTGCTGCATGCAGTCTGGGGTAGGGGCTGGTTGCAGTGAGATTTCCCAGGCATTTTTGCCAGCTGGAGCCCCTTCCCTTGGGCATTATGTTCCTGGAGCTCATCCTGTGCTGCTGCGTGCTGGCTCTGCAGGCAGGTGAGTCAGGGCTGGGGCTGGGTTTTGCGCTTACACCGCCCAGAGGGCCTGCTTCCAGCGGGGCACCGAGCAGCCCGAGAGGGGGGTGGCCAGCCTGCAGCCCCTGCTTACTCACCTCTCCTTGCCACCCCTCAGACGAAGCCACGCATCTTCCAAGGATGTGTGTTACAAGGCAGGGCTCAGGCATTAAAGCAATTCTTTTCCCTCCCAGAAGGGCCAGTGGAAGGTCCCATGCCTCAGCTCCGCAGGATGGATGTTGTCCTGCGCTGCTCCTACACTGGGGAAGGACGACAGCTGGGTGCCTTTGGTGGCTCCCAGCATCCTGCGACCCTGGTGCTAAGGGGACTCAACGTCACGGACGATGGGAGCTTGGGAGATGTAACTGACTACAAGCCCCCACAGGGACATCACGGCTCCTCTCAACCCATCGTCTTTGAAGCCTCAGGTGAGTGGGGCGTGAGAGCTGCCTCCAGGGCTTTGACCACCCACATGCACCAGTGTTGGACAAAAAAAAATTGTAATGGAGTTTAGAGCAGGCACTTTCACTTTCCCAACCCACAGCCTGCAGGCGGCACGCAGCCTGGCACGGCCCATGCTGCGGCCTGCCCCCCGCCCTGTGCCATCATGGCGGCTGCTCGCCCGACTTGGCCCCAGGTGTGCGCCCACAGCTCAGCAGCAATCAGACATCAGAGTGGGATTGGCACTGCCTGAGCTGAACCCAGGACACGGGGAGGGACATGGCTAGCGCAGGGCTAACTCAAGTTAGGGCAAATAATTTTATGCATTTTGATATTTCGGCTAAACACAGTCCTGTGAACAGTGAAAAACATACAGCCTTGCTTTCTGTTTTGATAAAGGAATTTGACAACAGGTTTCAAGATCGTTGAAAAAATCATCAGTTTTTTGGTGTATTTGCAACCCCATTTTCAGTCAACATAAATGCATTACCTGTGAATTTTCTAATGGAATACATGGAGTTGCAATCAGACATTCAGCTCAAAGAAAGATCTGATCATGTCTCTTTATTAGACTTCTGCAAGCCCCCTCTTACCAGAGAAACACATCCCTGCCTTCACAGTCACGCCTTATTCATGTCATCACTTTTTGGCAGTGTGTATGTTTGTGAACAACTGTTTTCAAGGATGAAGCATAGGAAAGTAAAATTAGATCAAAAATCTCTAATGATCACCTTGAGAACTCACTAAGAATTGAAAACGCTTCCATCAAACCAGGCATTAGTTTGACTAAAACAAGGCCAAATATCCCTCTAGTTTTGTTTTGTTGCCCTCTTCTTTTAAAATAAAAAATACAAAAAAAAAAAATGTTTTGTTAGATATAAACATTAACTGTATTATATACTTCATATGTGGCCCAAGACAATTCCTCTTCACCCTGTGCGGCTCAGGCAAGCCAGAAGTTGGACACCCGAGGTTTAAAAAAGCAGGAGGGCTGCTCTGAAAGTAATGCCTCCTATTTTATTACGTTGGCCCATGACATCAGAGGCGGATGTTGGTGGTATGGCAGCAGAGGCTGAACCTTCCCACCAATATTCCATTTCATTTTGTTGCTGTGTGACAGATGGCAGCAGGGGGGCGTTCTCACAAAATGGCATCTGACATGGGAGTGTGTGTGAAGCAAAGGTGTGGCATTGAATTCCTCTGTATGGAAAAAATGGTACCCATTGACATTCATCGATGCTTGCTGAATGTTTCTGGAGACCAAAGAGTGGATGTGAGCACAGTGAGGCAGTGGTGGTGCGTTTCAGCAGTGGTGACAGTGGCAGTGGGTCACCTCCACTGGTGCAGATTTTTACGAGCACAATATGCAGGCTCTTGTTCATCACTGGTGAAAATGCACAGCTAATGGTGGTGACTGTGTTGAAAAATAGTGAGGTTGTGCTCTCTCAAATAGCATTATTGTGTTCTTTGTACTGTCATAGTTTCAATGTAAATAAATAGGAGGCATTACATTCAGAGCAATTCTGAATTTTTGAAGTAGCTTTTGGAGGTTGGAACTGGGTGATCTTTAAGGTCCCTTCCAACCCAAGCCATTCTATGATTCTGTCAATGGCTACTAAAGTTCTACGCATGACTTCCTGAATTCAGCATTTAGGACTTAAAGAATTTCTACAAAGGTGTTAGAAACCCTGCTGAGGCACCTCCCTCATATGGGGGCTATCCTAGCCAGTCTCTTGGAAAATCTTTTGCCAAAAAGATCTTGGGAATAATGCTGTTATGCATTGGTATCTCACCCGTGAAGCGCATTCCCACTTTTTGTCACTGCCAACATCAGCATCTTGGTCAGCTTGCAGGAAGCAGTGCTGTCCCCCTCAGAAGGCCAACAGCGTGTACTTGGCTCTCCATAATTCATTCCTGGGTGCCAGCCTGCAGCCCGTCCTCCATAGCCCTGGCTCTGTGTGTAGCTTCACAAACACTGCCAAGCAAAGGCCTGAGCCTGTGCTTCACTGTGATCACATTGGCTGCATACTGTCCTTAGATGCAAACAAGTGCTGACACACAAGCTTATCTGAGGGCCAGCAGGGTCCATTTGCATGGGTCCAAGCTCCCTGCAGAGGATGGGGATAGATGAGGCATGGGTGTATTCAAGCACACTACAGCCAGGCTTCAGTCAGGCACCGCAGACACTGAGTTAATTTCCAGTGATGTCAGTGGGAAGTGCGTAGATCACTTATAGGGGGTCACGTGGAATGCTTATGCCTGCATTTAGGCCTGTGCTTTGACAAAAAAAGCATTCAGGCCCCAAAAGAATAAATGTTGCCTGTCTTTACTGGGCACTTCACATATACAGCTCACTTTGTTGAGCCAGCTGAAGGGAATCTGTTCTGCTTATTCTCCTTTTCTAACAGCTTCCTTTGCCCACAGGGAACCCTGCGCCAGATGAAATACAGCCAGCAGACTAAGGGTTGTAAAGCAACCACGGCTAGTCTCTCATATTCTTCACAGATCTTCATTTGATAAGCCTAGCCCTGCATTTCTGTACTCTGACTGGCCCCATAGTGCATGATGTTCCTCCAAAACACATCTCATCAGCTTGCTTTGTCCTCCTTTCAGACCCAGATGATGAAATCTCTTTTCTCTCCTCACAGCGCAGTCAGTGTCCATCCCACACGCAGAGGCCCTGCTGCATGTGGACTGCACTGGGGAGGCGGTGAGCTGCGAGCTCTCCCCCTACAGCTCCCAGCAGAGCAGCATGGGGCCCTGCGCTGCCTCCTGGTTCACGGCAACCCTGCGGCTCTCCAGCGGGATCAGCATTGCCCTGGTGCTCAGAGGGCCACGCTGTGGCAGCCAGGAGGAGAGGCACAACATGATGCTGCACCCAAAGCTGAAGATTCCAATGAGTGAGGAGGGGACACTGCTGACCACAGGTGATCGAGTGGCCTGGGGTCCCAGCCCTGCTCACACAAGGACACTCACAGCATGTTGCCCAGGGACATTTCTGGGTAGCTTCTGAAGATCTCCAAGAAGGAGACTCAAGCGAGAGCTTTGCCCTTCAAGAGCATGGCGTGCACCTGGTGTCTGCCTGTTTGTCCATCCTGCTAGCGCCCCCAGGCTGGCTTCCCCCAGCCCTTCTGTCCAGGTGGCCCCTGGGGCATCACACGAGGGGCCTGCTCCGGGTGGGGATGTCACTGCCCACACCTCCCACCCAAGGGTGCCTTCTTTACCTACATCCATTTAACTCCCTGTACCCTCCTTCCTGTTTCTAGTGGAATTTCAGTCATCATCAAGAAACACTTCCCTGCGCACACGTCTTGGCGGCTGCGTCAACCTCGACTGCCGCTTTGCCTTGGCTCCTGGCTCCCTGCTCTCCTCCCTGGAGTGGAGGAGGCAGCACCGGGGCAGCGGCCGCAGAATTTTCCTGTACCATGTGGGGAGTACAGGCCCATCAGTGCAGACAAAAGTCGACGTGGATGTGGCGCAGCTGCTGGGGAGCGGGGATGCATCACTCAAACTGCGAGGAGCGACCGTCGATGACGAGGGAACGTACATCTGCTTGGTGGCCACGAAGGAGCACCAGGTCCAGCACAACATCCAGCTGCTGGTGGCAGGTGAGGAAGGCAGATAAATACTTGGGGGTAACAGGAGTCACAGGTCCCCAGGCACTGATGCCCCACCCTGCACCCTTGCCCTGTTGCTCCCAACGCATGTTGTCACAGGCAGCTTGTGGGTAGATGCCACTTGCGTTCCCTGCTAAGTTTCTAACCAAATCAATTCCCTGTCTGTTCCCCTCCAGAGCCCCCAAAAGTTCGTGTGTTTCCAGCAGAAGTGTCGTTCGGGAGAGACGAGACAATTACTCTGACCTGCAACATTGCTGGCTACTACCCCCTGGATGTCTCAGTGAGATGGACCCAGAAGGTCCCTGAGGATGAGGCAGAAATCGATCTCCCAAACGCACGCTTCTCTAGTCACCAGCAAAGCCGAGATGGCACTTACAGCATCACTTCCTACCTCAGCATCAGCTCAGCCACAGCTCAGGCTCCAGCCACCTACACCTGCCATGTTTCACATGTGGGTCTGAAGAAGCCCATCTCTGTCAGTGCCTATCTTAAGGCACCAGGTAAGTGTCAGGGTGCAGGGACAAGTTCTTTTTCGGGTCCACACCTCCTGCCACCTCATTACCCACCGCAAGGACTAAAATCTCCAAGATGTGCCGCACCTGCCTGCTTCTCCCTGCTCCCCTTCAGCTGCCCTCTTGCACTCATCCTCTCTTCCCTTTTGCTCCCTTAGCCTGTATTTCCATCCCCAAAGTTTTTGTGGCAGCAATTATCTCATTTCCTTGGGTGGAAAAGATATTATGACTGAAAATGGAGCTCTTGGGCTGGAGCCCACTTGGACAGACACAAGAGAACAGCCATGCCCAAGAAGTTTGACACCAAGTTGGACTTGCTGTTCAGCTGGAGGCTGAAGCTGCGGGGGAACCATAGTCCTAGCAGGGCAAAAAGTGCTTCTCCCCTTTAGAGCTGTTATGCTGATGCCGGTCTTGTTCTCCTCCCCAATGGGAGATTGCTCTCCTTTCTCCTCCTGATCCAGCAGGGAAAAGCAAGCAGTACTGCAGTTTAACAAGTTATGACACATCGGTCTAGCCAGTATAACTGGCCCCGTGCTTGTGGCTTTGGTGCATGTGGTTCATGTCACATCTGTGTACCTGACAAGAGCATGTGTGTGGTCAGGTGCCAGGGGGCTTGTTGAACTGTAGCAACTCGCTGACTGCTCAAGCACATGTAACACTCTCAATCCTTCTCTTCCTCTACAGAGCACACGGGATTGGAAGGACTGATGGGGTGGTCCATTGCCACTGGCATTTTCGTCTCTGTCCTCTTCATTGTGCTCAGGAGGAAACGAGCAGGTAGGAGGTTAAGCACTGAGCCGCTTCCCTGCTGTGTGAGATGGAACAAGGGACATTTTCCTTACATGAGCAGTTCAGTGCCATGGCTGGCGAGCTGTGGCTTCTCTCTGGCAGCCTGCTCCCTCTCCTCCCCTGCCCTGCAGCATGCAGGACTGTGATCCCATAGCTGGAGGCCTCCGGTCCTCCCAGCACCTCTCAGCAGGGCAGGGGAGGAAAAGGTCCCTGCACAGAGCCATGTTCTGCGTAACTTTGGTCTTCATGAATCTTAAAGGTTTTTCTTTTATTTCCCTCCTTTTCAGCTAAACCAAAGTCTGAGTAACTCCTAACAGCTTCAGAGCAGAAATCTTGTGTCACCCACCTGCCCTCCGTTGTCTCCCTCCTCTTGACACATCTTGCCCAGGAGAGCCAGCCTGCTCTCTGAAAAGGGAGAGAGGAAAATGTGCCTTCATCTCAGGACAACATCGACAGCCCCAGCCCTGCTGGGATGCTGCACGAGATGTAATGTACACACATTTTTAGAAACGACCTTTCTCCAGTTTCAGGGAAAAACAGATTGTGAGTGTTTGTGCATGTGTGTGTGTATGTCTGTATATATATGTGGATGTACACGTAGATGCAAATATGTACACAATGAGTTCACACACACACGTAGATATGTGTCTGTAGATGTTTATAAGTGTGCTTTGTTAATGCTTTAAGGTTTTTAAGGAGGATGTTTGTGTCTGTGTGTGCATGTGTTTTAACTGTAGAGACAAGCAAGTATGTGGGCAAACTTGGTATTGTTAATCCTCTAACTGAGCAAGTTATGGCTTAGACTACGAGTCTAACAATCAGACCAATATGATGAAAATCCTCCAGTGGAAAGTTACAGTAAAATTTTTAATAGAAATTTCACTGGTAGAAGTATACAAGTTGGAGTTCTGTGGTCCTACAGTTGCTGAAAAGACAGAGAATTAAAAGCCTTTTCTGCCTTGCAAAGAATTTAAGGTAGCGCAAAGAAATCTTGACTGTAACCAACAGGAAAAAAAAAAAAAACCTATACCACATAAGGTAGGGCACTGATGGCACTTGAACCTGCAGAGAAAGGCACAGGGAGAACCAACAGCTGCAAGTTAAATTTAGGCACGTTCACAGTAGGATAAGACAAAATATACTCAGTGCTGAAGAGGATTTTCCTTGCTGCCTGTCAGTAAGAATGGTAGACTATCTCATCTCACAAGGTCTTCGCATAAAGGCCAGATTACTGTTCTGAAGCTGTCATTTAATCAAAACCAGTTAATGACCTCAGTTAAAAGAGACATTGGTCTCTCTTAATTTAACAAAGTGCCAATGCCTTTGTTGTGTATGAAGTGAGAGCTGGTGATTTGTCTGCCATTTTGGAGGCCTTCTTTGCATAAAGCAAAGAAAACGTAATGGAAAGATAAAGGAGATGCATTAGGGGTGGCTGTATTCCTCATAAGGAGAAATATACATTGGCACTTGAATTTTACTCATCTGCCTGCTCTCTGATGCTCCCCACTCGTCTCACTGAATTACTGCGACCCTGAAGGTCTCGAGCTGAATTTAAACCACAATAAATTAGGCATGCATCCTAAAGCAGAAGTAATACTGATAAACAAATTGATATGCTTAACAACGTTCCTTACATTCTAAATATAAAAGTGCTTGTTACAGAAAATACCACTAAGAGATTGAAAGTTTATCAAAGATAAAACTTGTTTGCATTATAAGGATATGAATAAGTAATATTGTGTGTTCCGTGTCTCTGGGAGACAGCCACGCTGCCTTCCAAGGTCGAATGGGCAGTGGCCAAGTGCCACATGGCACCAGCGCCTGGCCACACGAACTGAGCAGGAATCTGGTTGTCATCTGATTAGCTGCTATCCAGACCCACTTGCTATGGCATATGCTGTATAATACCACAAACATTAAAGGTAGAAGTTTTAAACTGGTTCTTTAGGAACTTTATTTGATATAAGACATGAGATGTGTTAGGGATTTTGTCAACCTGAAAAACATAGGGTCAAGTTTTCTGCACTTGAATCAATACAGAGTTGCTTAGGGGCTGTGACTGTGTTGCATTGTGAATAAAGACAGGCCAAAACTTCTAATGCGATAGTGGAAAAGCTGTCGCTGTGAACTAAGCTGAGCTCAAGATTGTCTTTTCTTTTTGTGAAAAATTCCTTAATTGCTTAATTATTCCTCTGCTCATTTAATTTAAGAAAGCAAAATTGTTCCAGTAGTCTAACTACGTTGGTTTAGATGCGTTTTATGAACATAGCTAAATTTTGGCTGGTATGCATCTCAAAGCAAACGTGCATTGACTAGAAGACATTTGTAAAGTGTTTGAATAAACTCTGTGATTGCTTCAACTTGGCAGCGTGTCATCATTCAGAGCAACTTGGGACATTGCTTCTCTAGAGCCAGACTGCAGCACAGATGCTTTGCTGAGTCAAAGCCCTTCTCTGAAATATGACAGACACCGTATATGAGCGGTCACTTTGTCACCCTGAGCACCAGTTTGAGCCCCTCTCCAGCCATGCAGCTGCTACCTAGACACCACTAGAATTCAGTGTTCCCATTGCAAGGCACCATAGCAAGGGCAGGATGAGCAAGGGTTGCTTTTTGAACCGTAGAGATGCCACTCTTTAAACATTTGAGAGTAACATCTCTGAAAACATCAGGAGTCCACTCTCCCCCAGGCTGTGCTCGTCCTTATGTGTAATCACCAAGGTCATCACAGCTCTGACTAGGAAGAATCCTTCTTTTGTGCCTGAAGTGTTATGATGATACAGCTCCCTACAGCTAGCCTTCATAACGTTTTTTTACAGCTTGGTACCACATGCTCAGGCTGAGAAGCTTCAGATTCCACCAATCACCTGCACCTCTCGCAGACTGATAACGCAGGGCCTAATGGACAGAAATCAGTCAAAGCTGAAAGTATCCCATAGTCCATGATGGACAGTAACTCCTTCAAGTCTAGTGCGTAACAAGAAACAGATCTCCACAGTGACCATGGAAATAGCACCAAACCTCCCCACATCTCCCCTCTCTTTGTCAATGAGCTACAAGGAATTACTGCAACCTGCATAGCAGGGGTGGGGTGGGACAAAGCATCACGGCAAGCAGTCATGCCCTCCTGCTGTACTTGTCTTGCAGATCAGAAGCTTGAAGCAGCAAGCTCCGTTTCAAGAGCTTGGCATTGCAGTCCTCACAGTTCTTTTTGCATAGCTCTGTTTGTAGAGAAGGTCATCTCACAACCACACAACAGCAGCTTCTTCACAGAAGTGGACTGCAGAAACACTGCCCCTGGGCTTTTCTCTGTGAAGAGCACAAAATACTGCTCAAAGACACATATTCACTATCACTGTGTGCTTGCTTTTCTCAGTAAACACAATATTCCACATTGATCACTTTCTCTGGCCTATCCTTCATCTGGAGTACGCTGATGGAAGCAATGATAAGCTACAATAGGCTCTGAATCTCCTGTAATACTATATGCACTCAGGAAAAAAAAAAAAAAGAGAGAGAGAGAGAGAAAGAAAAAGGGTTGGTCTTGCCTAATCTCAAATCCTCCAGCTCCGTGACAGCCATTGACTTCATTGTGTCCCAGACAAGATACTGCAGATCCCCAGCTCCATTCCTTCACTCCATAGCATGATGTATCATGCTAAGTCTGTCCAGCTCTTACCCACTGCAAAAACACTTCGCTCCTCCCAGGTCAGCTGAAGCTGCAGGTACCTCCAGCACAAAGGCGGACTCCCAATATATCTCCTTCAATGACTGATGAGCTGATGCTGAAAACGCCAGATGTATCTCTAGTTGAAAAATTGACTGAGAAGCTTAAAAAGCCCACCTGCAAAGGGGAGGGCTGGTTTTGGCCTGGCCTCTGGGACCAGCAGCATTTCTTGGTGATGTTCATGGCAGGGGTCCATGGCGAGGTCCATGGTAGCCCAGGCAGTGTGGGGCTGAGCTGTGTCTAGAGGCAATGAACAACAGGGAAAATCTACGGAGCCAGGTACACTTGTGCAGACCTGAAGTGAATTTCTCACTCTCCAGCAGTGGATAGCAGAGGAATGAGGACCATCCCCACCCACATTCCCAGATGGATGCAATCACTGCGGCAACAGGAGTTCCATTTCTCAAATCCTGCCCCTACAAACCCTGAATAAGGAGAAGGGAGAGGACCACCACCCACATTTCTGGTGCTGACACAAACACACCCCTCCGTCACTGCTGCTGGCCCCTTCACTAGCAGCTGGGTCATAGTGCCTGGACCACAATACCCAAAGAGCTGGAAACTCTCCAAGGTCCCAGATGGCTCCAAAGCTACCAGGCAGCATTCATCCAAGTGTGCATACAGCTCCTCAGGAGATGGACCACAGCAACTCTGGACATTTTGCTTAAGCTGGCAGATGACACACAGTCCACTAGGGGGACACAAGGCATCAAGTGGTGTGCCAAGCTCGCACCTCCTTCCAGTTTCTTCAGACTCTCTTAGACTCTAGCTGTACTCACCCCTCATCTTTTTATTCATGACATCCTCATCTGAAGTCCCAAGAAGTCCCAGAATCTTCTTCACAATCTGTCCCTGGCCACCTGCAGCTTCAAGAGGAGAATGCCTGATTGAAAAGTGGTCCTGGCAGTTACACAGCATGTTTCTATTTCCTTCTGCTGTCACAACTCCATGCAGAGGATCCCAGGACAGCACCCACCACCTAGCACCCTCCATTGGAGGGCCACAAAAATGATCCAAGGGATGGAACACCTCCCCTGTGAGGACAGGCTGAGAGAGCTGGGGCTGTTCAGCCTGGAGAAGAGAAGGCTCCAAGGTGACCTGATAGCAGCCTTTCAATATCTAAAGGGGGGCTATAAGAAGGAAGGGGACAGGCTCTTTAGCAGCATCTGTGAGGATAGGACAAGGGGAAATAGTTTCAAACTAGAAGAGGAGAGATTTAGGTTGGATATGAGGAAAAATTTTTTTACAATAGGGGTGGTGAAGCACTGGAACAGATTGCCCAGAGAGGGATGGTGGATGCCCTATCCCTGGAGACATTCATGATCTGAATGACTGGACAGGGTTCTGAACAACCTGATCTAGCTGCAGATGTCCCTGTACATTGCAGGGGAGTTTGGCTAGATGACCTTTGGGAGTCCATTGCAACTGAAACAATTCTATGATTCTAACAGGGCAAATATATCACACTTTTTATCAATATTCTTCCAGCCATCAAAGATTTTCAGGTCATGGGCTTCCTGACTGAACCTTTAAGGCCCCTTCCAACCCAAGACGTTCTATGATTCTATGATTTTATGGTTCTATGAATGTGCTTTCTGTGGTTTAGTCACCTCCCTAGATTGAAGCTGTCCATTTCCTCCTTGAATCCCTGCAAAGTATCTAAGAACTGGCATCACATTTACCACCTTCCCCTCCCCAGGTGCCACAGTGACACGAAGCACAGGTGACACAGTGCAAGGAGTAGCTCAGCTTTTGTACTCTCGAGTTGCTTTAAAACTCTTGGACAAATGCCATTGCTCCTAGCAGGTTGTTACTGTTCACTTTGTCAGCATGTTAATCAGCCTTTTCCACAGTCACTTCAGTTTCAGGTATGTTTATAGGAAAACCCCACCCTGCACAAGAATGGGTTCTGCCAGGATGATCTATCTGGTGAACACTTGTAGAACAGATGCAGAGATTACTGCCATGACCTTATCTTCCCCGTGTGCTCCTCCAATAGCCTGATTATCATTTTGCCCTACAAGGTGTCAGGCGGGTTCCTGAAATGTTTCACGAAATATCTAACATTAGTCGTGATCCCTTATATTAGATGTTCCATGAAGACTTTTTTGACCAGACTTACTGTCTTCCTCCTTGTAGTTTGGCAACATTTATATTTGACGCTATTTTTTCTATTTGTAGCCTACTTTGGCTTGATAGGCTTCCCTTAACCCACTGAACAGTGGTTTCAGAATCCTCCACAAAAGGTGCTCATCACATTTATCTTGAGCATACCCAGTTAGTGAGGGTGGCAAAGGGTGAGAGAGAATGAACTGAGATAACAAAAGTAAAAATACAAAACCGGTGGTACTTTCAGGCAGCCAGAAGAAAATGTTTGCAGGAGGAGTTGCTACAGGGCGTCAATACTGGGTAACAGGTCAAGACGGCAAGGTCTGCTAAAGCAGAATGGGAAGAAGTAGCTGGAGATCAACAGAAGGCAGTGAGGAGGATGTTAACGGAAGTGAAGACCATCAGGTGGCAAAAACAGGATTGTGGCCCTGAGCATTAGGATGTTGCACTGGGAAGAAGTGAGAAGCAAGAGGGAATAGCAACATTGGCCCAACAGGCTCAGCTGATGTGGTGATGGAGAGTTACAATAAGAGGTAGCAGAAGGTGCTAAGGGTGTCAATGAACGTTAATGGTACAGGGACAATATGGGACAAAGAAAGGAGGAAAGAAAGAAAGAAAGAAAGGAGGAAAGGAGGAAAGAAAGGAGGAAAGAAAGAAAGGAGGAAAGGAGGCAGGCAGGCAGGCAGGCAGGCAGGCAGGCAGGCAGGCAGGCAGGCAGGCAGGAAGGAAGGAAGGAAGGAAGGAAGGAAGGAAGGAAGGAGAGAAAAAGAGAAAGAAAGCAAAAGAGAGAAAGAAAGCAAGAAAGATATGAATCCAGACATTCTTATTCCCAGGCCCTACAGAGGGAAAGCCTGGTATTGGCTAATTATAAAAATCAATGCAATGCCAAAGAGTTTCTCATCACCTAATCTTTAATCTAACAAGAGACATCTCAAAAAAAGTCAGGCTCTTTGCTTTATCAGCCCTTCCAGAGCTTCACCTCACCACTAGACTGAGATCTTCTGAGGTTCACATTGCCTGGGAGGGCAGAGAACCTCTTGAGCAAACAAATGCACCAAACCCATCTGAACTATTGAAAAGGAGGTGGCAAAGAGGTGATGTCTTTGACTCTGTCCTTTGCGAAGGGTGTGACAGGATGTGTCTCCTCAAGCCATTTGGCTGAGATCTGGCCTTACTGGTAAAAGGAACAGATTTGTAGATGGGCTTCTTTAATGAGAGGCTTCCATTTTTGAGGGGCGTAGCTGCTTATATTCCAGAGGAACATCACCACCAGAGCAGAGCCAAGAAGCAGAAGCAACCTGTAATGCCTGGGTGGAAGGGACTGAGGAGGGCATCTGCAGAACTACGTAGGGCAGTGTCAAAACTGGAGGTAAGCATAAACAAGGTTGCCTTAACGTCAGCTGTAGTAAATCTGCAGGTGGGCAGCAGCTAGCCTCTGTGTCTAGCAAGCAAACCTGCTGCACTGTGCCGGGTGCTGTGCTGCGCTGCGCTGCGCTCAGAGGGTGGCTAGGCACAACTGCCTGATCCTTGTTGGCTGAGGAGCAGGTGTCAAGAAAAACTGGTCTGAGGTGGCTGCATCTGGCTCAAGTTTCCAGAAATGGACAGAAGAGATCATGAAAGGGGTGGGGATGCAGGCCTGGGGAGTCAGGTGGTTGTTGTAATAGTTATACTGTTAGGGCTGGAATGAGGAAATTAAAGATTTCAGCTGAGCAGGAGAACAGAGGAAAAATCAAGTTCGTGGAATTTCCATCCTGATCTCCCACTCGTTGATTGCCTCTCCAGACAGAGCAGCCAGAGAACTCCCTGGCTTCAATCTCTCAGATGGGCATTACCCTTAGCTTAGCTGTGCTGGTGGGGGGTGGTTACCGTATGGCTGCTTCCACAGTTGACCTTACAGCAATTGGATGAGATCAGTACACTGAGCTGTCAGTCTGGCTGAGTGAACCTACAAGAGAGCCCAGATTTGGGAAATACAGAGCAGAGAGGGAGCTGGTTGTTCTCTTTTCAGTGCCCAGCGCCCAGCGATTTTCAGGTCACTAGCAGCAAAGGCAGCAGCTGACAAGAGCTCATACAAAGCAGCATGGCTCAGGTACCAGAGCATCTGGAAAATTCAGCTGCTGCAGCACCCAGACGGATGCCGTGCTTGCAGAAGGCTACATTCTTCATCCTGCAACACAGACAATGGTTGGGAGAGTGAAGGTTTTCAGCAGCTAGCTTGGATTTGTCAGCTGCACAGGGTGAGAGCAGCTATACAGACTCTCCAGGCTTCCTACTGCACTGCAGCACGTGGACAGTAAAGACAGAGGACCCACACAGGTCTTTTGGGGTTCACTCGTGCTATTCCATCCTCCTAGGAAAAGGGATGTGGCCCCTTCCTCACACAAGATTTTCTCAGACCTACCACATTATTTCCGTGATCTCTACCCTACAGCCTCCCACCTTTCTTTGTGAGAGAAGGTGATAAGGCTTGCTGCTTCACTTTTCCCACAGGGCTCCCTTTTTTGCATCACCAGAATGGCTCTCTGCAGTCACTCCGTTCCTATGAGGTAAAAATGAATACATACACTGGAAAGGAGCCGTCTTGGGACTCAGAGATGTGGGAGTGACTCTATGGACATGCTCCTGCTGCCTTTGGTGTCAGCGGTTATCTGGGACAGATACCACTGCCACCTGGCAGGCTGCATTAGAAACAAGAAAGAAGGTGCTCAGCAGCCCACTAGCAGTCTATAAATCTCCAATGACTTCTTAATAATGATCCTGTTTAACAATTACCACCCCCGTCCTCGAGTAATTCTGTGGATCCTGGGTAAATAATTCATCCCTGAAGAGCAACAGCAGTACAGCACGTAGCCTCATGTCTATCCATCTTCAGCCGCCACCGGGCAGGCATTTGTTTGGCCAGACTCTTCAGTTAGACTTGTGGAACCATCTGTGCTGCTATTCCGTGACATTTTGGGTTGCTAGTTTTAATGCAGAAATGGATCATCAGCTGAAGATAATGCAGAAACAAGCCAGAAAAAAATGCTGGCTTCTACCCTGCAGCAGAAGGAAAAGCTTTGTCTGACACAGTTGCCTACGTACATATATAAAGTAACTGAAATGATCAAAGGTCTTTCAAGAGCTTCAAAAACCTGTGTAATTTGTTACAGTGGCAATCCAAATCAAGTCCATAGAAATCAAGCCCTGGAGAGAGCCTTCCTTTTTCTCCCACCACGGTAGCAGTGAGTTGCATAACAAGAAGTTTGTTCTATTTTAAAATTTTGTGTGCTTTACAGATCATTATCACATTCCTACCTGGGCAGATAGCAGACGTACCTGATAAGGAAACATTTCACATTCAGGGCCATAAAAATGATTCACGTTTACTCAGAGGTTGCTCAGGAGCAATAAAAAGCAATCATGCATTCAGGTTGTGAAGATGCAATATTCAGGAGCACTGCCCTCAGCAACAGAGTGCTTTCCCCTTGGCGGAGAGGAGCCTGGAGCCAGACATCCAAGGGGAAGGGGTCTGTCCAGTACAAAGCTCCTGGGATACAAAGGTCACGTGTTAGAGGTCACGTGTAGACGATGAATCAAAACTTCCAAAAGAAATTTGTAGTGCCTGGCAGAGGATTGTTCTTCCTCATGGAAGACTTGGACCGTTCACCCTGTAACCGCTGAGCCTGAACAGGGTGGGGGGCAACACCAATCAGTGCCAAAACCTGTTCCATCTGGTGTGGCCTGCACCGGTAGGTCAACTGAAGGAATATCCAGGAACTTGGGGATGGGCAAGACACTCAGGAGACTCTTGCAGCAAGGGAAGCTCAAGACAGAAGTATATCCGGTCCTCTAAAATACCAACAGGAGTCACTCCCACAGACTACACCAATGATTCCACCTCACACCCTTCCGTGGTGGCAAAGCACACCCCAGGACACTTGTGCTATTTATGACTGAAAATCTTGGTCAGAAGACGGCCACTCCGGTGGTGCAGCTCATCCACACTTCACGAGCTGGCAGTCACACTGCGGCACACCTGTGTGACCACAGGAACGCCAGGATTTCTACAAAGTCACGTCCCAGCTGTGACATTCACACGGCTGAAGTGGCTGGGGGCTGCTATCTGCACAGCAGCAGACGACATCTGGCAGCCCGAGCGCCTCGCCAGCAGGAGCGAGGGGAAGGGGAACCACTTCCATCATAGCTGACAGCAGCTGGAAACTGTAGAAGAGCCAACAAGTGCTGGTTTTTAGTTCTTTAGAAGGAAAAAAACTATGACATATGGAAGAAGTCTGAAAAATAAATGTATCTGTATCTGTAAGTGTACATTGAGTTATACACATGCAGATGTGTACATACATCACACAGATATGATGTACGTAATTTATACACATGCAAATATAAAACTTACAATACATGCACCCACGCCCTAATTAGCTGCTATTTTTGTCCAAACTGGCAAAAGTCAAAAGTCCTCCCAAACATCCCACTGCTGGTGGAGATTGGCAGCCATGACAGACACTCTGAGAAAACCGCTTAAGGTTCCAGATGTTTTATTTTTTACATTTTCTCCAAGTCAAAAGAAATTTTTAAAATGCCAGTTACCTTTGTCTCACACCCAGGAAAAAGGAGTTGTGCTTCTGAATGCAGCTGCAAGGATCAGCTGAAGACACCCTGAAATGCTCTTAACCACTGTGGGAATCGCAGGATGCCCAACAATCAGAAATTGGGCTCTGGTTGTTTCGTGAGAGGCACTAACCTAAATGGGTGGAAAGTGGGCATTTCAAAGACAAAACAATTTGGGTGGGTTTTTTTGTTTTTATTTTTTGCGCTTTTTCAGTTGGTTGGTTGGCTGGTTTTGTATGTGTGGCATAATTCCAGTAAGACAGATGTGGTTTGGGAGGATGGCCCGTTAGTGTAACCGAGTGTAATTTCAGGAAATTACAATAATGTAAGTCAAACAAGTTATAAACACACTCCCTGTGAAGCTCCTGACTTACGGCTCTGGAGGTTACACTGGTGATGGCTGCTGCTTTGCAATCGCTGTACATCCTCATGCAGACTGAGAGACAGGCTACAGGGCCGAATGACAATGCTGATGTGGGGGTACTCTGCATATCTGAGGGCACAAAGCACGCACACAGCACAAGGGAGAAGAGGTGTAACTAAGTTTGCAGTGGCAGAAAAATGCCTTGCTTTGCTTTTTGACACAGGATGGAGCTAGGAAAAGGCTCAGAGCGGTGGCTGTAGGCCTGCAGTGAGCAGCTGTCCCAAGGCTGCTCCTGGCACGCTCTGCCAGCCCCGAGAAGCGTGTTCCTCGTCATCTTCAAGCGTGGTGTGTTGCAACACGGAGAGGTGTAAGTGGCCGTGTCACTAACCAGAATCCTGCGCACTCCAGCAAGCAAGGCTCAAAACCCAGGAACTGCACTGGGTGAACTGGAACAAGGACTGAGCCGCAGAGGGCACCTACAAAGGAAGGAAAGAACTGAAATCCCCAAACAGCGCTGATGTGAGATAGAGTCCTCTGGAGACGAGTGGGAGAGTGGTTCCTCGGTTACAAAGGGCGGCAGAGACTCCTGGCACACGTGGCTATGGGTGCTTATTTCTGCGGGACGCTGGGCGAGGAGAGGCCTCCATTTCCCAGGCGCAGCTGGATGAGACACGCTGCCAGCAGTGGCTGGGCCGGCTCATTCTGGATGCAGGAGTTCTTCAGAGGCCGAACCAGCAAAAGCAATGTTCCCTCATGCGTTCCCTGGTCCCCACGAGCCTGCCCTGCCCCAGCCCTTGTGAAAAACCCACCCAAACTCACCCCATATCCCTCGGGGAGCCCGTCAGGCCCTGCCCGCCGTCCCACGTCCCGGGGCCAGCTCTGCCACTTCGCTTTCCGCATCACCTCCGCTCGCCGGGACGCCGTGTCCCCGCCGGCGGGGGGGCGGAGGAGGGACGCGCTGTTCCCTGGGCCCTACCTGGGGCAGGGCTGCCGGCTCCCGCTGGGGCACGGCGGGGCTGGAGAGCCCTGAGGGGCCCCGGGCCCGCCAGGCCGCCACCGCGCCCCGATCCCCGACGGCGCAGCCGAGGTGACCCCCTCGGGCCGGGGCCCTCGGCCGCCTGCGCCCAGCCTCGGACACTTGAGAGTTTAAAGAGGCTTTTCTTCGCCGGGAGCGGCCCGGGGGGAAGGGAAGGGAAGGAGGGGTGGGCGGGGAGAGGCTGGCAGGGCAGGAGCCGGGCGGGGTGCTGGCTCCAACTGGAAAGGAACCGGTCCCAGCCCAGCCGGGGAGGCTGCGAGCGAGCCGGCAGCGCTGGGGAGAGCCACCCGGCCCTGGGCCCCGCTCCGGGCTCGCCGCCTCCCGCCCCGTCGGCGTGGGACGGCCCCACCATGGGCACGGCGCCTCGCGTCAGTCCCGGGGGGCGTCGGGCCGGGGGCTGCGGGCGGGGTGGAGGGCAGGGGGAGGTCTGTCACCCGNGCAGGAGCCGGGCGGGGTGCTGGCTCCAACTGGAAAGGAACCGGTCCCAGCCCAGCCGGGGAGGCTGCGAGCGAGCCGGCAGCGCTGGGGAGAGCCACCCGGCCCTGGGCCCCGCTCNAGGGCTTCCCGGAGCTGTGGTCTTCCAGGAACCCCAACTCTTGTTTGCCTTCAGGGTGGGTCTGTGAAGGCAGAGAAGATGCCAGGAGGGGAGAAGACGAGGCAGTGCAAGCAGGAAGCAGAGCAGCAGCAGAAAGAAGATGAGCAGGAGGGTCTCATCGAATTCTATGGTTCCTACCAGGAGCTCTTCCAATTCTTCTGCAGCAACACGACCATCCATGGAGCTATCCGCCTGGTGTGCTCCAAAAAGAATAAGATGAAGACAGCCTTCTGGTCCGTTCTCTTCTTTCTCACCTTCAGCTTAATGTACTGGCAGTTTGGGATCCTCTACAGGGAGTACTTCAGCTACCCCGTCAACCTCAACCTCAACCTCAACTCAGACAGGCTGGCTTTCCCTGCAGTGACGCTGTGCACCCTCAACCCATACAGGTAAGTTGTCTCCCAGAGCATATGCCTTGACCTCTATGGGCATAGGATAGAAGCATGCACTTGTGTTCTCTTCTTGCTCCCTGACCAAGTGCAGGTGGAGAGGAAGCTTCTCATGGGCCTTTGCTGCTGCAGGGCATTTGCAGTAAATTGTGTTTCTTCAAGCTTCTTTGCTTGGTGGTGTGTTAGCAGGCTGCACTGAAAACTGCCCCGGGGCAGAAGCACATGCATTTGCTTATCTCCTACAAGGAAAGGTGGCCTCCAGCAAAGGGGTTGGATTTTCAGCTATCAGTGGGAATGTCCTGAATCACCCCAGCAAACTCTGTTTGCCACATGTCTGTTTATGTGCGTCCAGCCCTAACCCTGCAGGCTTCCCTCTCCCCCCGTATAGGTACAGTGCCATCCGGCAGAAGCTGGATGAGCTGGACCAAATCACCCACCAGACACTGCTAGACCTTTATGACTATAACATGTCCCTGGCACGAAGTGATGGGTCAGCGCAGTTCACACGACGGCGCATCTCGAGGAGCCTGCTCCACCATGTTCAGCGCCATCCTCTAAGGAGGCAGAAGCGGGATAACTTGGTCAGCTTGCCAGAAAACAGTCCCTCAGTGGACAAGAACGACTGGAAAATTGGCTTTGTTCTGGTGAGATCCCAAGATATCTCTTGTCCTACCCATTCCAACCTCTGTCAAGCCACTTCTGTCTTGTTAGCCCCTAGGCCATGCCCTTCCCCATATAGAGGGGTGGGAGGTTGTTACCAGCTTTTGTTAATGACAGACAAAGGTACAGCAGAGGCCTTTGCCCAACATATTACTGCTCCCCAAGTCCTGTCCCTGTTCATCTGGGAGACTCACCCATGTCAGTGCCCATCTGTTCCTAGGTAAGGCAGGGAAACCTTGTCCTTCCTGAAGGCTACATCAGTCTTTCAGAGCCATTTATTAACAACAACCACAGTGTTGCTCAACAACTGCCCAGGGAATGGTATTGCATGGCCGTGGGCCATGTGAAATGTGGTCATGGCCATATTTGCTCCTGGGCAGCATCTCCTTCACCCTAAGGTATCTGTGTTTGCATTTTAAAGGGCACCGAAGGACTGAATCACTTGCCAGTTAACTGGAGCTCCCACGGGCTCACCAAGTTTCTCTGGACATACCCTGAAGGGAGGGCTCCCTGTGCTAGAATTTAAAGCTTCTGGTTTTATACCACGTAGGTTTTATGTACAGTAGATCACACTGCACACCTCACTGCAGTTTGCTGTCTCCCGAGTCTCACTCAGCCATGCCCATTGACCTGGTGTCTCACTTCCACCGAGGAGCTGCCCTGCACTGGGATTGTTTTGCCCCATGCTGTTGATTGCCTTTTTGTTGAGCACAGCAGCCCCACAGAGCTCTTTTCCTCCCTCTGCTTCGTTTCTATACCACGCTGAGGGAGCACAGGCACCTCTTCTCCTCTGAGACAAGACTTCCCTGACACATCTGTTTTTTCCTTCTCACAGTGCAGTGAAAACAACACGGATTGTTTCCACCAGGCGTACTCCTCAGGGGTGGATGCAGTGCGGGAATGGTACAGCTTTCACTACATTAATATCCTGGCGCAGGTGCCTGATGCAAAAGATCTGGATGAGTCTGACTTTGAGAATTTCATTTATTCTTGCCGTTTCAATGAAGCAACATGTGATAAGGCGTAAGTGGTGGAAACATCCTGCCATATATTCCTACTGACACCTGTATTTTGTGCCTGGGTCCAAGGGGAATTCAAGAAACCCACGTTAGAGAACTTCCCCGAGGTGGGACTGCTCTTTGTTCAGGTCCCACTGTCTCAAGCAATATCTCTTGAATCTTTCCTGTGGGTTGTGCTCACCACGGTCACACTTTCTGTGACCTGAAGCTGTGGATCTGAGAGGATGGTTTCTCTTCTTCTTCTCCCGAGTTTCACAGAATTGAAATAATTACACTGGTGCAAACACCAGGTGTACAATACAGAAGTCTGGTGTCCATGCTGAGGGTGATGTGCAGTGCTGGAGTGGCACATATCAGCACACATACAGGAGGAGGAGAAGAGAAAATAAAGACGGTAAAAAGAGCATTGCCCTCCTCTCCTGCCATTACAGTCCAGAAGCCCCGGAGAGGCAGTGAAATGAAACCCATCAGCAAGGGAAGGGGTACAGAGAGCTAAGAGCTTTGTCAATATTAAGAAGATAATACAGTAATTGCTAGTACTTTTAAAACCCATCTTGGCTATCAAGTGCTAGCACTACGAAAAACTGCATTTAAAAACCTGTCTAGCTCCAGGACATTTTTTACAGCAGATTTTAATTGCTTTTCCCTGTTCAGGTTAGTTTACATAACAAACACTGCCCATCTGCTCTAAGCCCCTCTCTGTGCAGGCGGAAAAAAGAATTGTTCCTTTCAGGAAGTCCTTCTTGGTCTCACAGCCCTTCTCACCTTGTGTGAATGCTTCTATTCCATCACAGGAATTACACCCATTTCCACCATCCCTTGTATGGGAACTGCTATACCTTCAATGACAACAACAGCAGCCTGTGGACATCCTCTCTGCCTGGGATCAATAACGGTGAGAGACACTTTTGGCGTAGGTGTTTTTCCTACGGAGGGTGTCTGTGAGTCTGGAGGAGTTATGGGCCACTAGCTTTGCTTACACTGGTGGGGCAGACTGCAGCCCTGCTCTGTCTTATCCCAGCTCTGCTTTGACCCATGTGGAGGTGGCTGTGTCACAGACATGGCTGTCCTTCACTGCTGCCCCACTGAACTCTCTCTCCCATCAGTACCTGATCCTTATATTCATTGCTCCCTCTGGACTTCCGCTGTCCCCTCCTGAAGTCCCTACTGAGCTCTAGTGCTGTGTTCCTGAGAATTTAGTCTTGACCTCCTCGTTCCTCACTTACCATTTCTGACAGCTGACCTGTGCATGTTCCTAACCTCCCTGAAGCCCTTCTAGGGCCAATCTTCAATCTTTTCTTCCATTCGACTCCAAATCTCTCCATGAAATCTCTCTCCTTTCGCAGGTCTGCCTTTTCTAAGCCACAACTAAGAAATTCAGTTTTCTCTGGCCTGTTCTGGAGCTTCCAGCCTTGTCTCCGTGCTCCCTCCAGCCACCCTCCCATTTCCAGCCAGTTTAGGTTCAGCCCTGTTTGACATTCCTTTACTTCTTACTGACGCAGATGTAACCATTCTGCTCTCTGTCCTTCTCCATGTGATGGCCACCCGTGACATCCCTTGTTCTCTGACATGTCTTCAGGCCTCTCTCTGGTGGTGCGCACTGAGCAGAATGATTTCATCCCTCTGTTGTCCACGGTGACTGGAGCCCGGGTCATGGTCCACGATCAGAATGAGCCAGCCTTCATGGATGATGGGGGTTTCAATGTGCGTCCAGGTATTGAGACCTCCATCAGCATGAGAAAGGTGAGGAAGCAGCAGCAGGGGTAAGAGCTGTGAATGTCAGACTTCAGTGTGAGAGGTTTAACTTGGTGAATAGGTACAAATGGGTTGTCATGGACAGAGTGTGTGTTAAAGGGAGGGAAGAACAGCAGTCTACCAGATTGGATGAGACGCAATTTATCAGAGAACAATGCAATGGGGGAGAGTGGGGTGAGCTGGCATCCAGAGGTAAACATAAGGAACAGGTAGTGATGAAAGCAGTGGGTGTCATGGAAGTATAGAGAGGGGACAGCGAAGTGCCAGTTGTTTTGTGAAATGACTGTTTGATATTCTAGGAGATGACTGTGCGTCTCGGGGGCAGTTACAGCGACTGTACAGAGGACGGCAGTGATGTGCCAGTGCAAAATCTGTTCTCATCCCGCTACACTGAACAGGTAACTCACGATCAATGGTTCCATGAACAGCTTGTTTCCCTGCTCTCCTGGGATGCTTTGGTGCCCTAACAGTCACACTTGTCTACGGGCAACGTTGCTAGGATAATGTGATACATGCTATAATGGCTTTGGTTCCCCTGCTCAACCTTTTCCACGTCGTGTGCTCCCAGGTCTGCATTCGTTCCTGCTTTCAGCTCAACATGGTAAAGCGCTGTGGCTGTGCATATTATTTTTATCCCTTACCCGATGGAGCAGAGTATTGTGACTACACAAAGCACGTAGCTTGGGGTAAGTGCTCACAGGACAGGAATTATATATAGTAAACCTCATGCCCACCTGAACCTGTTTGGTCCACCTCATGCCCCAGTAACTCCGCATTGTTTTTAAAGAGCTTCCCAGCTTTCTGGTGTGGGACATCCAAAAGACACTCTTAGATGGTTAGTCCCTCTTGAGCTTCTGAAAGGATACTTCTGGATTCCCCTTGCTGTCGCACATTACTTTTTTTTTTATATAGATACTGTGAGCTTATCTGGATTTGCTTTCTCTGCTGCTCAGGCTACTGCTATTACAAACTCCTTGCTGAATTCAAAGCTGATGTGCTGGGCTGCTTCCACAAATGTCGGAAACCTTGCAAGTAAGTTTGTTTGTCGGTGACAACGGGAACTCTTTATTCCTAGGGATGTTGGAAAGCATTCACTGATCAGAGCAAAAGCTTGAGTCAGTAGCTGAAGTGCAGACCTAAATGATATTTCCCCCATCAAGCCAAAATGGCTGAGGACCAGCAGTGTCGGCTTTGGGGGTGAGCTCCTGAAGACTGTGTAGAAGTTCAGTGGGAGGGAGTTCCCAGGTGTGCCTGGAGACTGAGAGACCTGGCCTTGTGGCTCTCACAGCTCCAGCAGCTAACGCACTCTCTTGTCTTACAGAATGACAGAATACCAGCTCTCAGCTGGATACTCTCGCTGGCCCTCTGCTGTCTCAGAGGTAAGGGGATGGTTTCCTGACTCCGCAGCACTGCTCTGAACTCTGGTTTAATCCTCCCTCAACCGGTTCTAAACCTACAAGAGGTGACTGCAGTCATGTAAAAAAAAATTATTGCACTTTCATTTCAGGACTGGGTTTTTCACGTGCTTTCACAACAGAACAAATACAACATAACATCCAAGAGGTGAGAGTCCTTTTACAGAGGTTTCATCAAAACTAGAAGTAGTCCAAGTGGAGAGGGGGTGAGCGGGCTAGTCAGAGCTCAGATT
Organism: Penelope pileata; assembly: GCA_013396635.1. Taxonomy (NCBI): domain Eukaryota; kingdom Metazoa; phylum Chordata; class Aves; order Galliformes; family Cracidae; genus Penelope; species Penelope pileata. Next base: position 621,189 of record WBMW01005999.1, on the reverse strand, counting down.
AAATCACTGATAGGAAGAGATGGGGCATGGACGTGGAGACAAGGTCAGAGGACTTGAGTCAGCATAAACAGGTAAACAGAGACTTCAACAAAGACTAGCAAGCCAGCTGAAGCAGGGTTAGCTGCTAGTCTCTAAAGAGTATGCCTCAGGCTGCTGCCATGCGGTTTGGAGTCACAGTAAGGGCAAGTGGAAGAGTGGGAATGGAGAGCCATGCAGGAGTTTGTATTTACTGACTTAGCATACCACAAATGCTAGAGTTCACAGTGCAGTCTCAGAAGCGTACAATAGATCCCTCAGTTTTTCATGCAGACTGAGGGAAGCCTAAGGAGATGGAGAAAAGCTTCTAGGTGCTATATTTGTGAGCAGGATGGGGTGGAAGAAGACAGAAGGCAGTTAAGTTTAGCGAAGAAATGCAAGGATTGCAGAGGTAGCATTGCTCATCCCCATCTTTCATTAACAGGAATGGAGTTGCCAAAGTGAATATCTTTTTTGAGGAATGGAACTACAAGACCAATGGGGAGTCACCGGCCTTCACAGTATGTACTTCACTACTCATTGCACTACCCATCCTCCCATTGCACCACAAAGTCCCTCCGTATGGCAGGCTTTCATTCCAGCAGCACTGCTGACTCTCAGGTCTCTTCTCGTGGAAAATGGGATGACTCAGCACCATGGTGGTACTACTTGGGGGAACAGGCAGGGAAGCAAAAGGCTCCAACAAGTGGTCTCATCACCGCCCGTTTTCTCTCACAGGTAGTGACTCTCTTGTCCCAGCTTGGGAATCAGTGGAGTCTCTGGTTTGGATCCTCAGTCCTGTCTGTGATGGAGCTTGTAGAGTTGATTCTGGATTTCACTGCCATCACCATCATCCTGTCCTTCCGCTGGTTCCGCTCCCAGCAGTGGCACTCCCCCCCAGCACCCCCTCCAAACACTCAAGATAACGCTACCTTCCAAGATGAAGCACCAGGACTCAGTGCTCCACACCGCTTCACTGTTGAGGCTGTAGTGACCATGCTGCCATCTTACAACAGCCTAGAACCATGCACACCAAGCAAGGATGGTGAGATGGGACATGGGTGAGGCAGCAGCTTGTAACACTTCAATTAGGTGGCAATTGGACCAGAGGCTGCATACTTTCTCTGTGGGACAAACTTTTATTTCTTTTTGGGATGCTCTACCTGGACCATAGCAGAAAATGGCACTGTGGTTGGCCTAGGTTAATTGCTTTCACTATCATATGTGAATTCTTCAATCTCATAAAACAATATTGATCTGGGGATCACCAGGGATGAGAGTCAATCTTGTATTTGCATAAGGAAGATGTCAGACTGGCTTCCTTACAATCCTTACACATGCACACCTACATGTGCATGCACACTTTTTTCCCCTCTGTGACAGGGATGCTACCGCAGTTCTCATCTGTTGTTTAATTAAAGAGGTTTGGCAGGTGTGACTGGCCTTCTCTGCGGTATGACAACAGACAGGAATGGAGTCTCAGCAGGGCTGAGCCTTAAGCTTTCCCCCTAAGATTGTAAACTGGCTGCTCTTTTCTACTTCCTAATAGCCAACTCTGATCCCTAAACTAAGCTGCATACCCTCTCTTTTCCCCAAAGAGAGGCTGGTTATATAGCCCTGAGAGATGACAGACACTGGCAGTCTCAAATATGATGATGAACAATACTCCAGGTGGTTGAGGCTTGTAGCTGCTTTCAGGCCAGGACAAAAAAGCAAGAGCAGAACAAGGTTTTTTTTGTTGTTTTTTCTTTTTTTAAATAGCCTGTATAGCACTGTTAGAGCTTAGCTGTATAATTGCCTTCCCTGTGATACACTATACATATGTACATTGAGCCATTTGTCTGCAAAAGGGTTCAGGATGAACGCAACTCTGCATTTTACTTGGCAAGAGCAGGCCCTCTTATTATGCTAAGGATTATGAAACACAGAAGTGCTGCAGGCTTTAATCTAAGATGCTTTCAGGGAAAGCTTTGGCCTGCTCAGAAGGACCACACAGACAATCCAGACCAGACCAAAGGTTACCTCTGAACTGTGGAGGCAGATCTCTAAAGAACTATTTGGGGATCTTAGCATAGCAGTATACATCTTATTTCTTGCAGAAAGCTTGCCAGATATATGTTAAGATATCTGCAAGTGTTTACACAGCACTTTATGTGGTGTCAAGAGAGCAAGGGTGATGCCCTTAACAAACAGGATTATCCACTTAACTGGACACAAAGAGATACCAGAGTTAAAGCAGAGAGTTTAGACAGACTCATGTACTCAATCATACTGCAAACAGCCTCTTTTGAATTTAGAAACTAGTTAACCATAAAACTTCAGGTATTTTAAAAATTAAGGTAGATGCACCACACTTGGGAACCTGGAGAATTTTACTACACTATGTAAACTGTTGCCTAATTCTCTGCTTTGAGATGTTAGACATGCTTGTTGTACTGCTGTTGCCTTGATTACCCAAGTGCACTTTCCACGTCTCAGCAGAATGATTTTCTTCCTCACAGACATGAGCACTATACTCAAATCTTAGATTTTCAAACTTTGTCCCAGCACTGTGCTGATGCTCCTTGTTTGAAAGAAGAGATGCCATTTCTCCACTGGGAATAGAAGTGAGGAATAGGCAGGGCAAGTTGGAAGGGCATTAGCTATTTTTGGCATCCTTGTTCTTCAGGCTAACAGGACGGAGAGCCCTGCAACCATAGGGCACTTAGAGGCATAGATGCTGAGAAGCCTCCACTGCAATAAAGAAGTCCAACTTCCATAATTGTAAAAACAAAACCTCACTTTCTGTGCTCATGGGAGAACTTAAAAGAGTATAAAAACAAAATCCCAAAGTTGACTTAATGCAGGGACATGTAAAACATGTAAATGTTTTGTTTAATGTGAAAACATGCTGACTAAGAGGCAAAGTTAAAAGCTAGATCTAGCATCTGAAACAAAAAAGGCACTGAAGTGACAATTAAAGCAGTCTAGAACAAGAAAAAGGCAAAAAGAATAGTTCCTATGCCTGGTCATGAATTCAGTATTACTGATGGACACAACGCTTTAGCAAATTGCTGGCACATGAATGAGCAGAAATGTGATACTTGACACACAAAGCCGTTTGTTTTACGATGTCACCTCAAAATCAAGGAAAGAAAGATCAGGTATAACAAAAAAGTCTCTATCATAAACATATGATGATTCATACATTGAGCCTGATCTTTCTAGAATATCCAAAGAGTAAGGCATGAGTCCTCACATCACACTTTGTGTGTGCCTTGTGATAACCGTAACATTGGTGCAACCCACTGCATCATGCATAATTTAGTAATTAAGGATTAATCAGAGGCGTAACTGCTTGAAACATACTTCTCTTCAAAGAGAAATACAGCTATAGAAGAAAGTGGTGTATTCCCTAGAGGAAGTCTGCATCATACTGTCTCTTCTGTAGAAGTGGTAAGATTTAAAACATAAGCTTCAGCTAATGAACTCAAAGAAAGTAATGGCTGTAGATGCAGAACTAAAGGCCTGTACAAACCTGAAGTTGCTATACAGGTTGGCAATTAGATTAACCCTACCCGTCCTAAGGATCAGTGACAAAATTGCCATCATGAGAGAGATCAGGTGACACTCCCAAGAACATCCCTATACTTGCTGTAAGTAGACAGTGCCGCAAATTAGCAGCTCAACAGACATGCAGCAAGTTTGGTCTGGCTGAAACAAGAAGCGAGTCCAGTAGTGCTGGAATGAGTACAGAAAATAGAGTGCTTCCCTGAGTATGTGAACTACTAGAGAAAAAGGAAGAAAGGATGCATTCACAGAGATTCACAGGATAGCAAGAGGAAAGGTCTGAACTTGTGGTGTGGTGAATTTGTACAAGAGGATGAAGTTATTAGCCAATTACATTAGCAGCATACTGCAGTTACTTAGTGGACATGGAAAACACACAAGGATCAACTGCTGGTCATAAGACACCGAAGAAAGGCAAGTTACCTTTTTGTACTGGTAGCATGTCATCCCAGGGAAGGGACAGAAGTAGGGAAAGAAGTGCCTGAAGAGGAAGGAAGGTGCAGCAGGAGAGGGGAAAAAAAAAAAAAAAAAGCATCCTGTGAATAAGATGGATCATGAAGTAAAGAGTGCTGCTGAAATAAAAGGAAGAAGGATTTGGAAGAAGGATTTGAGCTCTTGGGATGTGGAACAACCAGCTGAAGCATACTATAAAGAGTCCAAATTTTTGCTACTACCACAGTCCCACAGACATTTGCAAGCTGATTGAGAGTTTGGAAGCATTTGGAAGTCATGTGCTATACAATAAGACGGATGCTGTCTGGGAAATTTAAGGACACTGACATTATTTTGGTGGCTTCAAACGCAACATTAGACAAACCTGGAGGAGTCAAGAAGCTCTAAGTTTAGAGTGTAGTAGGACCAGGGAAATGAAAAGTAATATGGGAAGGACAGGAAGAGTCAGCTCTCCAGCATGAAGGGTTTGAGAACGTGAGGGTGCAGGATGGTGTAAGACAAAAACCAGGAGATAATGAGGAGACTCCATACACTGGTGGAAAAAGTTACAGGACTGTTTAGAGCACCCAAAGAGACCTGAATGTGGAGAGTAGCTGGAGCGACAGGCCAGAGAACTATGAACAAGTGTGACAGGAGAGGTTGGGGAAAGCATAAGAGAGACAGCAACGTTTGGGGAGGAAAAAGTTGCTGGAGAATTTTCAATAAAAGTATGTATATCTAGACAAAGGGAATTTTGAAGAAAAGACAGCAAGAGCACATAAAGGCTAGGAAAGGGCTTGAGGTAGGCCTTACAATTATATGGGGGAAGAGGAGCATCCAAGGAGTTGAACTGTGGAGGGCTCACATCAGAATTCAAAAGCCCCCTCCAGCAACAGACAGCTGTAAGAATACAGGAAGAGATGCATCTTCAAGGCGACTTCTGGAGAGGGAGCCAGGCAGAAGAAGACACGAAGACAGTCATTTTGGTCACTGCAAAAATCATTTGATGGGCCTGTGAAAGGATGTTAAGGGGCTGTTCATACTGGAAACTTGGGAAAACAAATAAGGATGTTTTGAAAAACTTTATAATTGACAAAAAAAAAGTCAAAAATTATCAGAAGTATGGAGACTGTTTGGCCTGTAACCAGAAAACCAGGCCAAGTTTTGTGAAGGGAACCACTCAGGAAAGCTCCTGGGTACTGCAGTTCTTCACCTTTCAGGAAGAAGCATTGCAAGAAATCTAGAAGAAACACTGGGCTGAATTCATGTATGCAACAGGAGTGAGGCAATGTGCTCAAGCCACACATTTATGCTCCACACCAGGTGGCCAGCTTTGGAGAGCGAGTACAGGTGTCCCAGTCTGGCTAAGGACTTTGAGACTATGTCATCAATGGACTGGAAACAATGGGGGTGGGGGGTGGCAGGGAAGGGTGGAAATCCTTCCTAAAAACAAGACAGAACTAAGACGCAACTTGGTTGTGCTGGCTTGATCTGTACTGACATTTGAATTCTACACCCTACTTCAATTCACTGGCCAGTCTAGACACCTTCCTTTTCCAGTAGGACTTTCATTTTTGAGATAATTTGTCTAGCAGCACTCATTTTAAAGCAAGTTCTGTACATAAGAACTTTCATTTCTTCTCAATGAGTTTCAAGTGTACAGGTAAAGCAAAACAATGGAGCACTTACCTTTTATTCCAGCCATGCTCCAATAAATGCTGTGAATACCATCCTGCTTTGGGAGATCTTCATTTGGATCCTGAACACATCCCAAAGCCATCCCAACCTCAGCTGGGTTGGGAAATTACTTTTTGAAATTAGGGACCTGAAGACAGGTCTTTGAAACCCAGAGGCACAGCCTGAGAAGCTAGAGCTATCAGCAACACACCCATTCAGGGAATCACCTCCCCATGCGCTATACCATGGCTGGACATTCAGCAGCTGAGAAGAGAATTGGCTTGGGGAGTCTCTTTCTTCAGAGTAAGTAGTCTGTAGGTCTTGCTGCACTTACCAAGTCAGTCACACCTACAGTTCCAGTACCACTGGAACTAGCACCATGGCAATGGGAGACTGCCCATTGTTTTGAGAGACAGACCTTCAGGTGCGTCTATGGTATCGAAGCGACAAGAAAAACATGTTCTTCTAAAAGCAGTTTGTGATCCCAGCCCTTCCCCACCCACTGACAGACCAGACAGACTCAGTAAGGTGGTGAATTGTGTTTCTTTGAGACTGTTTAAAGTACATGAGCTGATTACTACAACATGCCAGAGGAGATTACAGTTGTGTCTATAGAGGAAGGAAATAAACTGCACGTGCGTGATTGGCTGTAATGCTGCAGACAGCAGAGTCCCTTGCTCTTACTCAGAGGGCCTTGGTGATTTGTTTGTTTTTTTTTTGCCCATGCATAGAGACACAAAGGAAGGGAAAGGTAGCAGAAGAGGCAGCAACATACAACATCCAAGAAAAAGAAACGGAAGAGACAGCCTAAGGGGACCTTAGGCCCAGAGGAACAGGAGGAATGGGGCACCAATGGCTTGTTGAGAAAAGTTCAAGAGAATTGCTGGTCTGGGGGCCTCAAGCTTATATGCCCACCCCCCAAAATGACAGCAGTAAGTAGTACAAGCAGGCCCTGGCTCCTCTTCAGCAGATGCACTTCTGACCGTCCATCACATCTCAGTTCCACAGGGAATTAGGGAAGTGCTCAGGGGACGAGGGCTGCTTCACTCCAGATCTTCAACTCTGCCCTCACCCAAGGTGGAGAGGGATGGAATTGCAGGGAGATGAACTCAGCGCAAATGAAATGCTGGGGCATGGAAGTGAGCGTGCAAAACCTAGCCCCTTCCCAGACACCCTGTGAGGAGGAAAGGGGCTTCCCCAGCATACCTAGTGCAACAAAAAGCACCTGCTCCTCCCATCTTTTGTACTTCACTTCCATCTGGGAACACCAGTGATGTTCTCCCCTACATCCCCTTAAGCCTAGACAGATCTCAGTGCCAGAGGCAGGGAGCTTCCTCAACTAAAGAATTGCCATCTTTCCAGTCTAGATTATGGGCTACAGATCAGCTTATAAAAAAGACAAGATTTACACTCCTCAGAAGATGGCAGAAACTGGAACAGGACAACTCATTTAACCCCTGGTTTGACAACACAATAGAACAATTCACAGCTCGTTCTTTTTGAATGAAGAAAACAGGAATTGCTTACAGAAAGCCATGGAGTTCCACACTGCGAGTTCATTTACAGCAGAGACCACTCTGCATCTAAGTTCAAGAGAACCCATAGAAAGTAGGAAGATTTCAGTCTGACTGACAAAATTCTCTAGAGATCTAAGCTGCTGAATTGGGGCATCTAATAACACTTTGCAATATCTATGCCCAGAGCAGCATTGCCCTTTGAATTCCTAGGTAACCACTTCAGATTTTCTAACTCCTGCTAAAAGTTAGGGCTTTGTGATAGGAGAAAGAGGAGATAATCAGGAAGCTGAACGGTTAACTTATGTGGAGTACCTCCAATTTCCTTTGCCTCCATCTATTACATAGTGGACTTCCTTTGCCATTCAACACAGTAACACTGAAAAAGCACAAGTCACATTTCCTGTTTTGCCACTACCTGCAAAGTCTTCCAGAAAGCTACAAGACAGTAGAAAGCCATGAGGTCCTGGCTTGTGTCAGCATAGATGAAAGGAATATTTGATGCACATGTGCGCACACACACACAACCATACTCCTTACTGTTATTTGTTCCTTCTGGCAGGAGACTGTGTCCACGCATGCCCTTTAGACATCAGCAAATCTACTTTCAATCAACTGTTTTCAGTCTGTTGCACTTCACTGAGGTGATCACATAGATTTCCCTTTATTTCAAGTGAAATACTCACATTCAGAGAGCAAATAAACTTAAAATAAAGACAGGCAGAAAAAATTGTTTCCTAAGTTCTCATTTCTGCATGGCTAGAGAAATCTAGATGACTGTCTAGCTCAGTCAGATGGATCATAGTCCCCAGCACAAACTAGCCTTTATTTCAGAAACTTGATGAAAAGCTCAAGCCATGCTGCCACTCTTTACGCAGAACACAAGAATCTCACATGATGAAGTCCTGCATCCCCAAAGGCACTGCATTAAGGCATTCTCATTTTGCTAGAGTCCACGCAGGCACTAATTGACAAACATACCCAAAAATAAGCCACAAATTCCCTGCAGAAGAGCAAGAGCAACAGCTACCCACTCCTCCTCTGCTCTCCATTCCTCTCAACTCAGATGACCCTCTCTAAAGCTGCAACAGCTGTTGAAAAATCTAACTCATGATCAGTAGAGTGCTTCATAGTCTTTAAAAAAAAAAAAAGACAGCAAATCAGAACCAATAAAGGAATCAATGAAGAAGCTAGGTGGAAGGGAAGGGACGATTCAGGAGCAAGAAGAGACAGGCAAGGTGACAGGGGACAGCAGGTTGCAGACTGGAGGGACTACATTCAAGTAAAAAAGTAGACTGGAGACAAAGCAAGAGGAAAAAAAAAGGAAAGAACAGAAGGGCAAGTTACACTAAAGGTCCCCCAGAGACCTCCAAATCCCCCACCAGGAAAGGGACTTGACAACCCACCCACCTGAAGACAGCTGTCCCTCATACTTACAGGTTCACTTGACCTGGCAGTAAAAATTTCCCATTTCTACAATGATGGCCACCCCCGATTCCTTTCCTTGCTCAGTAAAGCATACCATTTTCCACAGTAACTGTGGGAGTTCCAGCACCACCTCCCTTCCCCAAGGATTGAAGTTACAGCTTATACAAGCAAGACCCTCCAGATCATACACCTAAAAGGAAAAGTTTAAAGTACTCTGGAGATGGGGCTTCTTCACCTTCTATCCTGGGCTTTTCAGTACTTACTTACAATCACCACCACCACAATGGCACAAATCACTCCCATCATGATCATCATCTGGAGAGAAAGATTGTGAGATAGTAATACTCAGAACAGATTGACAGCTTCCATGATAACTAGGGAACTTAAGGCAGATCTTAGCAGCTAAGGCCTTAAAGAACTTCCACAATGAAATAATCCTAAGCATTTGAAATAGGTTTTCAGCCCCAACAACCCTCTGAAAGCCCTGAAGGGGAACACTGCCCGATTTCTTTCTAATGAAGGAAATCATGGCACTAGGAAACTCACCTTGCAGTTCTTCCACCAGTACTTCCTTTTGAGTTTTGCTGCACTACTTTCAAATACCGAGGCCCCAGCCTGAAGTGCATCTGCCCGGTCATCAAGCTCTGACAGTTTCTGGTCTCGTTCCAGTACCTTGTCCACATTTACACGCATTATGTCAACCACCTGCAGAAGGAAGAAAGTAGCAGTAGCTGTACTGGTAAAGAGGGTTGAAAGTGTAAGAGCAGTAACACAGCCAGTAACCAATGCAGAGATACTAACAAGTAAAAACCTGTAACAAGACGAGGTGGATAAAAGACAGCTTTCAAGTCATTGCCTACTTAGAAATAGAGAAAGATCCTAGACGCTCTGCTAAAGCATCAGTTTAAGTACAACTACATTCTCAGCACTCTCATCTATTTTTGGAAGTTCTCAAGTCCATCAAGACTATGCCAACCCCCTTCACAACAGTAATCACGCTCAATGACAGATAACTGCAAAGCCAACTTCAAGCTATGTGTTGCTGCCCCAACGAGGCATAAAGCAGTTACTGCATCTCAGCAGCCACCGACCCTGTGAAGGCAGGCAAGGTTCATATTTCATATGGAGCCCGCACTCTGTTCTCTTGAAGCAGCAGACAGCAATTAAGGGTTGCTCTGGATCCTGTAGATGTTTATTTCCGTGACAGATGCATCATATAAGATACCAGAAATCCAGTCAGCCTACTCCTTAGATATCATAACCAGAATTAAGCAACTCTTAAGTACAAAGCTATTTCATATCTCCTCCTGCCTGTTTACAGATCTGCCGTGGTACTTGTATCATTAGTGCATCCCCAGTATTTGTATTCCAAAAGCACCCACCTCTCCAACAACACACACTTGACAAGAGCATCCCTACTGCAGAGCAGCACAAGCACCCACGCAGCCCACAGGAAGCGGGCACCGTCACTGACCTCCTCCACCTGGGCCTGCGTCTGCTGCAGCCGACGGTTACTGCTCAGGTTGGGGGGTGGCCCTGGGGGGCCACCGGCAGGGGCTGCCCCTTCTGGGGCCCCAGGAGCAGGCTGTTGAGCTGGTTCAGACCTAAGGAAACACACAAGGGCAGAGAGAAAAGCCGGTCAGGCCCTCAGGTGCTAAAGGACAGCCCCCCGCCCCTCACTACCTGAGCTGAAGGTGAGCGCAGGCAGCAGCCCCAAGGCCTGCAGCCTCTCCGCCCACCCCCGGGGCAGCTACAGAGACCCTGGGCTCCCTAAGAAGAGATGGAGGTGACCGGGAGGCGGTACGCAGCGCGCCGCAAGCACCGGGAGGAGGACGGCAGAACCAGACCCCGCGGGCAGAGAGGAGGTACGGGGGCTGCAGAGAGGGGTCGGGGCCCCGCACAGCCCCGCACGCTGCAGGCGGGCAGCGGGAGCGCCCCGGCCGAGGGGTGGCGGTGCGCGCAGCGCGGCCTGCGGCTGCTGCAATGCGCCACTCCGCCGTGCCGCCGCCGGGAGGGCCACCAGCCCCGTGCTCGGCTGCCTGCCGCTCCCCAGCCCTCGTGCCCAACCTTGTGCCCGCCCCAATTCTGGCCGCGGCCTCCCGCCCCGCGGGCACTCACATCGCCTGGCCGGAGAGAAGCGCGAACCTCCCGCAGACTGCCGACAAGAACGCCGCACAGCAACAGCCCCCTCGCTTATAGAGGCCAAGGCTCCGCCCACAGAGTCAGCAGCCAGTCAGAAGTGGCCACAGGAAGGACTTGACGAGACCAGCAAATCAGCGCCGCCCTTTCCTCCTCCAAAGCCAATCAGCGCTCGCCGGCCAGCCGGAGCGAGGCTCTCTGTAAAGATGGCCGTTTCCCCGAGTCCCGCCCCTCCCCGTCCTCGGATTTCCCAGTGATAAGCCCCGCCCCCGACTGGCACCGTCCAATCGGAGCAGGGCCCACTCCCGCGCGGGATCTGCAGCGATCGGGGCACGGTGCTGCTGGCGTGCTCCCACCGCATCGCACAGCGCGGCCTGAAGGAAAACGGGGACGCGGCGTCGAAGCGGCTGCGCTCAAGCGTTAGCTGCTAGATGGGAGAAATAAGGCTCTGGCAGCAGCTCCGAGAACAACTCACTGTTTGGCTTTTTCCCCCTCTAAAGACGCTGGGAAACCTACTGGATCAGAAGGGAGGATTCTTCCATTCAGGGCACGATGGAAAGCAAGAACGCACCGAAATGAGAAGTTTCCTTGCAGCATTTTGTGCAGTAACAAGTGACTGTTCAGACCTACATTGAACTACGCTTTTATAAGGGGAAACAGGACGTTATGTAAAGCTTTTAATGACAAACTTGGATGATGAGTGGATAGATGAGACAGTACATTTTAAGTTACCGCCTGGGAGCCAAAAGCGTGCGGCCACAAGGGATATATAAAGTTAAAATTGGGTTGTGGCTACAGCCAGCTAATGTGCAGGTTGGACACCCAGGTGTCAGAGAACAACCCAGCTCCACCTTGGCAGAGCTGCAGGGATTTAAGCTCCGCCTTCAGACAAGCTGTGCAGGGACCAGCTGTGGGGAAAGCTGTTTGAGGACTGTTCCAGTAATCACTATGAGTAACAGGATGGAACTTGCTCAGTTCCTGGTTTGGTTCTCTTGGTGCGTGTTCCCTTGAGGGCCCACGGAGCTGATGCTCCTCAGTTTCTGAGGTATTTTCAGCCAAGGATTTGTTACACTTCTTCCAGACGCTTGCTTGGTCTCCACTCACATCTTTTGGCCATAGTCCCAGGTGGTTCACAAGCTGAGTGTGACCAGCACAAGACACAAGGTCTGTCCTCTCCTAAGATTTCTAACCATGACCTGTTCTGACAGCGTGACTCCGCTCTGGGGAGCTGGCTGCTGTCTGTGTGGGTCAGCCGTAACAACCATGGCTTCTCTGACTTGTGTTAGATTTGTTGTTTATATCCTGTGGGAGCCGTGACAGTGGTAATCCATATCCCGCCACCTTCTAAAGTACCATTTATTAGAAGAAACGTATTCTTTTAAGAGCTGATCTTCCTCCAAAACTGACTCACAGGTCTGCTACCCTGCTCCTGAGAACACGGACTCTGCAGTTGCTTGAACAGAGAATTTGGCTTCATCTTCCTGAGGCACACACCCAAAGCTCTTTTCATTCCCTGCTGCTTCCAACCAAGTGCTTTTAAAGACAAAGCAGCGCTGCGCTGTAACAGGACACGTCAGCAGATACCTCTCCAACTACCTAGCAGCCAAGGTACAACTTAGGCAGATATGTGCTCATCTTCCAGATTTTGTGCTGATTTTTCTGCAGCATGTAACAGTCAACAGGGACGCTGGACCTGAGAAACAAGATGCTGGACTTGAGGGATCCCAGCTTTGACTCGCTATAGCTTCTTCTCTCAAGAAACCAGAAGCAGTCATGGAAAATCAGAAGTTGGGAGTATCATAAACCCGTGAAGTGCCTAAATTAACAAAGCCACTTGCTCAGTAAGCGTCATTAGTATGGGGCTTATAGTAAGTCATCATCATTGTGAAACAGAGACAAGTCCTGCTCTAAAAACACATTTTCATGCATTTCAACTAACGTTTGGTTTAGTCGGACTTGATATCAATCACAAGTAAGTGGAGGGCAGGGGGCAGGCAATGAGCACAGAGAGGTATTACTGGGAGGCGTGCTCACCACTAACTTGGTAATTTGGCTATAAGGGAAAAATAGAAGGTAGCATGTACTGAAATTGCTGAGTTGCATGTGAGAACCTGGGGCTCACAAGGTCTAAAAGGAAGATAGAAGCCTGGCCAAAAAGTGGAGGACTCTCAGACAAAAGCTAAGAGATGCAGGCTGGCACTGTGAGAAGTGCGTCAGAAATGACTAAGGGGGCTGAACTTGCAAAGAGCTCAGCTCTGGAGCAGCAGCAGAACCTTGGGGCTGGGCCAGAAACACACAGCAAAGGCTGCAGAAAGCACTGGGAACCCAGCTGTAAGAAGGCTGACTTTATTCTCACCATGACACCACAAAACCCCGTGCCAGACCCACGCTTGCTCCTAGCGGTGCTTCCCAGTGCGATTGAAGCGCTTGTACAAGAACCGGATCCTCTTTTTGAGCTTGTGGTAATCGTCCAGAAACATCCGATCTCCCACCACCTGCTTCTTGCGAATGCACCGCTGCAGCTCGTTCCCCCTCCAACCTCGCAGCCACCTGGGCCCCACGATGAGGTGCTTCGGGTGCATCTGGAAACCACCTGAGTACAGAAGGGTAAAGGATGAAGGCAGATCCCAGAGAAGGCTCGGGTAGGCCCCCATCGCCCACTGCAGGAGCTGCTCACCCGCAGCCGGCTCTGGGCTCCTTCCTCTCCCACCCGGGGCCCGCGGGCGGCCGGGGGACGCCTTACCGAGGATCCCCACGTTGTCGTAAACCCCGAACAAGGCCCTTTTCTCCGTCCACCGATCCACCTGCTTGGGCTGTGGGGGCTCCTTGACGCGGAAGTTGCGAGGCAACCCGGCCAGGGGGGAGGTGATGGGCAGGGGACGGCCGGGTTCCGAGCGCTGCCCCCCGCCGCTAACGCTCCGTGCGCCCTGGGGCAGGGCCGCGGCCCGGCGTAAAAGTCCCCGCACCAGCGCCGCCATCTTGGCGGTGACCCGGACGAGGCGGAAAGTGGAGGGGCGGCGCCGCGCTAACGGTCGCGGAGGGAAGGGAGCCGGCGATTGGCCGAGGCGCTGCCGGGCCAGGGCGCTGCCGGGCGCTGATAGGCTGCGAGAGGAAAAGGGGCGAGGCGGACGCGGCCCGCGCGCGCAGTTTCGAGCGCAGGGCCCGTGGCGGCGTCTCGGCGTGGGGCCATGGCGGCGCCGTGCGACTTCCAGCTGCCCCTGACCGCTGACGACCTGCTGCATGGCGACGGCTCGGGCCGCTACGTCGTGCAGGACGTGCTGTCCGTCTGCGAGCTGCCGCCCGCCATCGCAGGTAAGGGCCGACCCCCTCCTCCACCGGGCTGGGCCGCACCAGGCTTGGCTAGGCCAGGCCCCTCTACTAGGTCAGAGCTGTCCCCTCTCACCTTCTCCTCGTCTTCCCGCAGCTTTCCGGGCTGCCTTCCGGGCACAGGGCGCGTTGGCTGTGCTGCAGCACTTCGATGCCTTCTACAGCCTGCTGCAGTAAGTAGAGAGCGGGGGCTCCCGGAGGTTACGGGGGGCTGGGAGCTGTGCTGAGCTGGTGCTGTGCTTGTTCCGCAGCCACTTCCGAGCCCTGGGGAGCACCGCCAAGGAGGATGCCCTGGAGCTGATGATGCAAGGTGGGTGTCAGCTGTTTCCAGCCAGAACTGAAGTCACAGGGAGATTGCTCCCGATCAGCAGCTCGATGATGATATAAAGGCTAATGTGACTTGTCCAGCAGGGTTGCTTCTTCAGCCTATTCCTGTATACGGGTCTGTAATCTTGGTGGGCAATGCAGAGCTGTGCGTGTTCTCTGTAAGGGCAGGCCGACAGAAAATCCCCTTCCCCGTGTCCCTGGGAAACAAATCCTTGGGATGTGTCAGCTCTGAGCAAGTGCTTCCAGGAGCTGACCCGGGGGCTGTGGGAATAGGATGGGAAAATGCCTCTGAGGTTTGGGTTGCAGGGGGCAGCCCGTGTTACAGCTGGTGAGATGTGAGCACAAGTCTTTGGTAATCTGATGACTGCTCTTAGTTTCCAGCAGAGAGGACGGCTGAGGAACTTGGCTGAGAACGTTCACCTCTTTCTACTTCTCTCTAGTGGTGACCCATCATTCCAATGAGCTTCCTGCCATCTTGGGTGATTCCGAGCTGAGCCATGCAGACCGGGCTGCTCACCTCAATGCTCTTAAGATGAACTGCTATTTGCTGACTGGCCTGTTGGAAGCCTTTGAGATGGAAGCCTTCAGGAGTGGTTTGGCAGAGGTAGATCCTGGTGGAAAGGTAGGTGAGAGGGCTAGGGAAAAAACAAGATGATAAATGTAGAAAGTCTGTAAGCTCGCTGAACTGTATGTCAAAGGGTGCAGCTGCATTTTTATTGGTTAATTTAAACACGATGCTGCCAAAAGCAATGCCTAATGTGGAATTCTGTGAAATCCTTTGTGGAGGATAGCCAGATGTGTGTCAGAACATCAGTGGAGGCTCAAATGCCCAGGCCTCAGTTTCAGCCTTCAGTGACCAGCTGACTGCCAGTATTTTCTCAAGAGTTTCTTTCTGTGCTCAGGGAATAATAATGGTCACTTGATGTGGGCATATAAACAACTCATGCATCCAGTTCGGGCGGTCTTGTGTGGAGCCAGGGGTTGGACTCGATGATCCTTATGGGCGCTTTCCAACTCAGAATGTTCTATGATTCTATAGTTGTATGCCTCTTGGTGCTGTAGAGTTTAACAGCCATTTCCATTTTCAAGGGAAACAGGATAGTGCTGTTTTTTTCTTTTTTTCCTGTGCTCAAGCTGCTGATGTGTTATATCACATAACTTTCTTTTTAGAACAAGAAGAACCATACCAAGGCCTCTGGATTCTCGTGGGAAGAGGAGAGGGAACTGCTCTTACGGCTGTTCACACAGTTGCTGCAGCTGGATCTCCGTCAGCTTTGGGGTGGTTTGGTGGTGGAAGATGAGTTTGTCAGGTAAGGGAGCCCTGAGAAAGGGTGGGATGGAGTAGGTGTAGGCATGTGAAGAGGAGGTTAAATTGAAAATCTGTAAGTGAGGTGGTATTGTAGCCCTCTGCAGGGTGCGTGTCACTGGAGACTGAGGAAACTGTGAGGCAGAAGTAAGCTGTTTAGGAACCACTTCCTTTCCTTACATAAAATTCAGATGTTTGTTGCTTAGTTTCATAAAGATACTGGAGAATCCAGTATCCAAATCTCTGGTTTGAGAGAAATGCATACCTAGTGCAGTTTGCTAGAATGGTGTCGGTGCAAACTGCAGTAGTAAAGTTGACTGTCTGTTCTCCATGGCTTTAGCTTACTGACAGGTTGCTGCTACCGTATCCTGGAGAATTCAAATATCGGTCTCCAGAAGCATCGGGCTACACGAGAAGCAGCAACGCATCTGCTCGCTGTAGCTTTGACTCACTACAATCACATGTTCAGTGAGTTCCTGCTTTTCTGCCTTCTTCTGGAAGCTGTTTCCGGGTACTTTCCCTGACTTCTTTTTCTCCCTCCTTTTGTGCAAAAGGTGCTACTCTGAGGATCACACAGATGCTGCAGCACTTTGAACATGTAGCCCCATTGTTTGCTCAGGCTGTGACTCTCTGGGCTACAGAATATGGTCTAAAGAGCACTGTAGGTGAACTGCTGAGGTGAGAAAAATACCCCAAGGTTTATTCTTCTACCCCTAGCAACTTGAGAGGCGTTTTTCCTTGTTTCATTTTCCCGTGCAGGGAAATCGGACAGAAATGTCCACAGGAGCTGGCTCGTGATACTTCTGGAATGAAGGGTTATGCTGTCTTCATAACTGAACTGGCTGAACAAGTTCCTGCACTGGTGCTATCCAACATGAGCGTTCTACTGCGTCACTTGGATGGCGAGGTACATTTGCAAAACATTACATGTCCAGAGAAGACAAGTGCTAGAAGTTCTGCTGTACAATTTTTCTTCTTGAAAACAGGACCTCTTTCATAGAAGTCAAGTAGCCAAAACCTGCTGTATGGAATAGGTCATGCCCTTCCCTAAAACATGCAGTGAAAATGTGTACTGTGACTCCTACTCTCTAGCTGTTCCTTCCAAGCATCACAGAACTGGATGTTGCTTAGTAGTCTTAAGATCTGAGCTGCTTTCTCTTGTTCTTCAGGACGAAATGAGTATAATGGCTGTCATCGTATTACCTTTTAGTAAAAAAGTACCCTTAAAATCCTTTGTGTTTTTCATGTCAGTCCTTGTTTTTCATGTCAGTCAGTTTCGTATCAGGATAGCAGGGCTGGATTGCTCAATCTTGCAGGCACAGCCATGTTCAATCAAAAAAGTTGGTGAACCAGGAAAAACTTTTTCACTCTTTGCAGAACTACATGATGCGAAATGCCATTTTGGCAGCTATGGCAGAAGTGCTGCTGCAGGTGCTGAATGGTGACGAGCTGGAGGAAGCTGCCCGTGGTACTCGGGACCATTTCCTGAACACGCTGCAGGCCCATGTCTGTGACATCAATGGATTTGTGCGCAGTCGAGTGCTGCAGCTTTTCACTCGAATCGTTCAGGGCAAGGTAAGTGTGTTGGGGAAATGGCACTGCCTCGCTCTTCCCCTCCCCTTCATTTGTCTTCTAAGGGAAGTTCTGTCACCCTGATCTTTGTTTGCAGAGACTGAAGTGGAACTGAGAAAGATGCTGTCCTTGTGTAGTAAAGTATCTGCCATTCTCTTTTCCCAAGAGACCAACAATCCTAAGGTTAAGGGAACAGAAATTGCATGCCTCTTGGTGTTACTGGTAGAGAATAGAAGGAAGAACATATTGTGCAAGCTCTTTCTGGACACTACTATGGGAAAACATCTCTTTTACCAGAAATACTAAGACTCTGCTCAATAGAACCTTTGATAACCTAACGTAAGTCCTTGCTTTCAAAAGAGCTTGGACCAGAAGATGTATGGAGGTCCCTTCTGACTGAGATTTTTCTATGAATCTGTAATCTATGTTGTCTTGTTACACAAGCCACATGTATACAGCATGTGTATACATTCATTTGTCTGCAGGAAAACAACTTCTCACAAATCCCTAGGGCTTCTTGATAACCTTGTCTATGCTCTCATTGTGTACTAGGTCCTGCCTTTGACTCACTTCCTGTCGGTGGTATCGCTGGCTGTCGAGCGTCTCAAAGACAAATCCGTGGTGGTAGTTAAAAATGCCATCCAGCTCCTGGCTGCATTTTTGTCCAACAATCCCTACTCCTGCAAGGTAATTCCTATAAGCAGGGTGGATACACTGGATGTCTGTTTGCAGGCTGAGTATCTGCAGTATGTTATGGGCAAGGCAGCGGTCTGTCCATGTCAGCCCTTTGACGAGACACAGCTTTTGACTGGGCAAGTGGGAGCTTTCCAAGTTCTCTGTTGTTCAAATCTTACATTCTCTGGGTCTTCACTGAGTGTAATTGGCAGGTGTACAGGACCAAGAGGATTGTGCTCTTGATTATGGAAAAACCTGCAGCAGTTCGATGTGAATTCACTGTGGGATTTCTTTCCTTAGGATCAGAATGAGGCTTTAGAACGTTCTATCCAGAGCTTCAGCTCTTTATGTTCAGCTGCACTTCCTCTCAAGCTCAGACTGGCATTTTACAGCATCTAGGATGGTGGCCAGATTTTGCTACTTCAGTTCTCAAAATAAAGCTTTTCTGAGGCAATTAATAACTCAAAGGAAATAGAGAAAGGAGAATTCTATAAAAAGATGGATAGGTAACATTTCTTTTCTTCCCGGCATCTTCAGTTAAGCTGTAGTGACTTAGCTGAACCACTCAAGAAAGAGATGCAGAAGCTGCAAGAAATGAGGGACCGTTGCAAAGATGCAGGTAATTTCTCTTCTTCCTCTTTCCCCTTCACAGGGTGTACCTTGTACTCTGGCCAGTAGATATTACCCTGGGCTTATTTTTCCTCATCTTACACTTACTCCTGGGTTGTGGTGGTTTTTGTCTCAGATCTTACATGTGAGACATTGAGGCTAGATGACTTTTGTGAGTTTATTCCCAGTTTTTCACACTTTGATGTAATAAAAGTAAAATATGAATTTCTGTACTTAGATAACAGTCCTTTTCTCAGAGTAAGAACTGAAAATATCTATGAACATTCTCCCAGGCTTTCACTGTCAGCCAGAAGTTTGATCAGATATTAATTTAAACTTGATCAGCCTTGGACCTTCTGCTGTCTAGAAAACAATAAACAGCAAATGATGGCTGTCTTACCTGTCATTTTTCCCCTTTGTGACTTCTTAATGCCAGGAATTTTTACTTACTCATAGTCTAGTGTGAGTGGGATTGGCAGTGGGAATAATGACTGTCAGAGGAAAAAAGCCTGGGATTCCTAACTTCCAAATGAGTTTCTTTCCACACTTAGAGTATCATTTGAGCCTTTTCCATTCCTCATTCTCTCTGTTTCTTTCTAGCTCCAGCAGTCACCCCAGAGGAAGAATGGGAAGCAATGCTGCCAGAAGTTAGGGCTGCCACAAGACGGCTTCTTCAACCGCTGCAGGAAGAGGAAGACGAGGAGGGGCTGGAAGTTGAAGAAACAGCAGAGGGTACATCAGAGCAAATCACTGGGCTGCTGAGGAAGCTGAATTACAAGTAAGAAGGCTCTGCAGTCTCACTATCTATTCAAGGAGGGTTTTAGCTCCAGGGTAAATGAATGATTTCCAGTAACATTACTCTATGGGAAGAGAGTTCATGGGCGTCCATCACAACATGCTGGCAGGAACAGCTTTCCCAGGTGTTGAGGGCAAGGTTGGATGTTCTGTGCTAACGAGTTGCTTATGTTCTGTTGGGTGCTGTCATTGTCCAGGAGTGCAGTCCGCCTTACACAGAAGGCGCTGTGCCACTTCCAGGGGAAGGAGCCCTTCAGTAGCCTCAAGGAGGAAAACGAGGAGGCAACAATCCTGGGCATTCTGAAGAGACTTTACACAGGTAACTGCAGCAGATTGGTCTGTCTCTTCTCTGCATTCAAGCTGTTGCTAGAGTTGGACCAAAGCACTCTGGAATGCCATGTTCTTTTGACCCATGGGCCTCAGTATGCATGTACTCAACAGCTCAGAGCTGCACCATCTTTGGGTCATTTGCTTATGTAGTGGCCTGGCCTCTTGGCTGGATCATGCTAGTCCCGTTATTTCAGTTCTGGTAGGACTGGTTCCATGTTTCTGCTGGAAGTGCACTTCTAATGCCTTCACTCTTCTCAGCACTCACAATGCGAGTGAAACCAGTGCTATCCACGTGTGCACGTCTGTCCTGTCTGAATGTGTGTGAAGTTCTGCCTCGTGAACAGGTGGTGGCACAGAATGCTCACCCTTAGAGACCTTGACAAAGTATCAGGTTCAAGTGAAGTCTTGCTTTTCTGGGGCTTACACTTTGTGCTGTATTTTAAGACTTTGAATGCTTTACCTTTTCTATTTGTTTCAGAATAAGGTCTTTTAGCTAATTCTCTTGGTCTCATTTCTATAAAAAAAAAAAAAAAAAAGCTACCACCTAAATTATCTTCTTTGTCAGCTCCCCACGCTTGCAAAGACTGCTACAGAGTAGGGGTTTTTGCTTTCTTTATACGCTGTCCTGATTCCCTTTTAAGTTCTTGTCCTTCTTTGGGGAGGTGTCAAGTTCAGATTAACCTCTTCATTGTTTTTATGGACCTTGGGTAAACTCAACTGTGCCTTTCTCTACCCCTATCTTAGTTGATGTTTCTGTGGTGTGTTATGTTGTAGTGCTGGAGTGCTGGAATTTTCTGTACGATATGCTAAGATGTCGTCTTTGTAGCTAAGCATGATGGTAGAGTCTGGTTTTTGTTGGTTGGTTTGTTTGTTTTGTGGAAATCTCCTGACTGTTAATGTCAGTATGGAGTGGAGTGAGAAGGGCTAAAATGCTGTGCCTGTTTCTCTTATACCTTCAACACTGTTAACTAATAGGTGTTTGTGCTGCGCAGGTTTGTGCCCAGGTGAGAACAGTGAGGATTCTCCATGTGACAGCAGTGGTCTTACAATCGAAGAAGCTGTGCCAGAAGAGCAGCCTCAAAAGGAGCCTCAGACAGAGCTGGTCAAACAGGAGATGTTGGTGCAGTATCTGCAAGATGCTTACAACTTCTCAGTGAAAATCACAGAAGCCCTGAGCCTGATCAGCAAGCTGATGTATGAAAACTCTGTTTCAGGTGTGTGAAATAGCCATGGGGCCCTTTTTTCCCTATTTGCAGTTTCCAGGTTCCTCCCCTTGCTTAAGAGATGTGGGAGTGGTGGAGCTCCAGGGGAAAGGGGAAAAGGTTGGAAGAGCTGCTGTTCGCTGAGCAGATGTCACAGGCACTGAATACTGGAACAGTAAGCACCATCTACATGGGTGTTGTGAGAGGTTAGCTTCAGGGCATGAGTGGGCTTTTTAGGCATGTATAGGAACTGATTTTTTAAATATCAAGATTGAAGATGTTTTAAAAAACCAAACCATACCAAATGAAAACAAGGGTGACCAAAATGACTAAATTTATGTAGGCTTCCTCTGTCTTGTGGGAGGGGATCTCAGCTGCAGTCCTTCCAAAGCACGACCAGTGGAGCAGTGTTCTGTTATTTGCTTGGTGCCTTAACACAGCTTCAGGTGTTACAATGGGCAAAAGAGAGGAACTGAGCAGTGTGTCTAATTAACCTCAGCTTTCCTTAAGCTTTATTCTGTAGCTAAAAGTGATAGTCATCAACAGGTCCTATGGCCTGGTCTTCTTCAGTGCTGTGCCTTTACCACAAATGTGAAGTGATGAGCAGTCCTTTGGGTGAATTCAGCTATTAATATTTAATATTAATGCGCTTGTCATGAATCAGTACCCCTGGGGTGGAGGCTGGGTACTAGTCCTTTCTCTCCCACCCTCCCTCCACTCACCAACTGCTCGCATAGTTCTGGGGTGCAGGCAGGTGTGGACGCTACAGCACCCCTAGCATCATGCAGACACTTCTGGAGCATGTGTCCTGTGATGTCTGTTTTAAGTACTCATATTTTACCCATACGAAGCATGCAGGTTTCCTTAGCAAGGTTTGGATGCTGTTAGGTGATTGCACACACAAGGATGAAGTCTTGAATTCAGAGTCTTTACAGGTCATTTGTAGTTTTCAGGCTGAGAGCATGCCCCTCACCTGGTATTTCAGTGCCTAGTTTTTGGTTGGTTTGAGGGTTTTTCGGTTTTTTTTGTTGTTGTTGTTTTTTAATGATTGCACAGATTTTACTAGCTTTTGTCCTGTGCTGTAGTGTAAGGAAGGTGAGTTAGACATCCAGACAACTGAAGCATATTATGAGACACTGTCTCCGTTTGGAGAGAGTATGCTGCTGTGGTGTTGATTGAGACTTAAGGGATGTGTGCGCTCAGATTTTATTTTGTTTTTTTAATTTGAGATTTAAAGACCATTTTATTTTTCTGTGGCAAGTGTGTGCCTCCTTCTGATGTGATTGAGGGCAGCAGGAGCATACTGGTTTGTCTAGATACAAACACTTTCATGCCTGGCAGAGGTACAGCCTCTTTGATACCTCATTCTGCCCATACTGCCACAAACTCCCTCTTAACCAGAGGTCACTATCAACTGTTGTACAGACCCTCTAATCATTGCTGTCGCTTTCTTATCAATGTGCTCTAATTTAATGGGCTTTATCTTTTTCTTGTCTTATGAACAGAAGACTGGGGAGCATATTTTCAAGAGTAGTCAAGTTTGAATCAAATATGTTGCTCCTCATGTGGCAAACGCGCTGTACGCCATCAAGTAGCTTAGTTACAGCATTGCACTGGAATAGCTGTTTTTTATCTGCTGTGACCATGAGATCTCTTTTTTCCAAAGCTGCTGTTTCCTGGAATAGAGTTTTCTTCTTTCTGAAACGTGGGCTCCGTGCTCTTCTCCTATATTTAGCTATAATGTTGTTAACTTATTCTCATTTCCTCCAGGGCATCTGTGTCTTTGTAGTAGTGACCCTGTTGTGACTTCAGCCATCTGCAGACAGCAGCAGTGATCTTGGATGCTCCTAGGGCTAGCTGTGAGAGCAGTATGCCTATGAGTTTGTCTTAATGGCCTCTCTAATAATGATAAGGAAGGAACTGCACTAATGCAGCTGTTCTTTTCTCTGCAGTGGTTCAGGAAGCCATTGAGTTCTTTGTGACAGTCTCGCAGTTTGGTGTGCCCCAGGCACTGCCTGGAGTCCGCAGGATGCTCCCCCTCATATGGTCAAAAGAGCCTGGTATCAAGGAGGCCGTGCTGAACGCCTACAGGCAGCTCTATCTGAGCCCCAGCGGAGATTCAGAGAGGTATGGGTCATCCTAAACATTTTTTTTTTTTTTTTTTTTTCCTTTTCTGATTTCTCTTTTTTTGGGGAGTTGCTGGGAACAAGATATGGACAGAAGGATTTTCTATACATGTTAATCTACAGGAAGTTAATGCAGCAGAACTCTTTGTGAGAGCTCACAGGAGGCAAAGCTGTGAATTATTTGAAATGAAACTGGTATCAAGCATTCGCACTGAACTTTCTCATAAATTTCACGTAAATCCACTGCACCAAGAGGAATCTGCTGAAATGGTCTGAGTGGATCAAGTGTGATGGGGCCAAGGGGTGTCATCTATTTAATGTTTGTCATGTCAGTTGAGTTCCTGATTGGCAGCAGTGAACTGATTTTTGGACAAGTACTTCAACCCCTTTGGGAGTCAGCTGTTATGGACTGGTCCTGTGTCTTGGAAATGCAGGACTCCACCCTATGTGGGCAATGCTGTAGCCCAATGTGTGTTCCTTCATTTTGGGCTTCTTAGGGCTATAGCCTCTCCTCGCTGAGATGAGGATAAGAGGAATATTATACAACCTGGTGTAAACTTAGAGCTATCTTTCTGATACCAAACCTCAGTTTCTGTTGACAAGTCATGCACAATATGGTCTTATCTGAGCGTAGGCATTTTGCTCCTGATCTAAACAACACATTCCTCAGTGTTTACTGGTTTTCTTGCTGTCACTTGTGTCCTTGTTTTCTCATAATATGCTATTTCTTTATCACGCTAGAAAAGGTGGTTGTTTTTTTTTTTTATTAAGTTTTGGATGTCTTCACACACATTTCAGTTTGTATTTCATTCAGACCAATCTTAAATTTTTTTTATAACAAATCTCTTCACATGGAGGATGAAAGGATGGTAATGGGTTCTCTATTTGTTGCTGACCCTTACTGAGGATTTTGGGAAGGGATGGCGGGGGATAGCTCTTGCATGCTTGCTTGCTCCATAGCAGAGAGGAGCTGCATCTTCTCTGTCGCACAGCACTTGCTCCTTTTTCCTAGTACTTGCCCACATGCACCCTCATTTATACCATCAAAGCAACAAACAGCACCCCTGCTTCTTGCTGCTGCTTGACAGTATTGACTGGAGATGGTTCTCCTGCAGTTCAGGCTCTGGCCTTATTTGTTCGTAGATAGTTTTGCAGTTTCTTATGCTCTAGTGAATAGCATTGTGACTTGTGGTTGAGAGGACACTGGGAAGTGGCTGGTGAGTGCCTGTTGTCGGGCATTTGTGAAGAGCATCAGGAGCAGCAATGGACTTTTGAGCTCTTGCTGTGCTCACTGGCACTTGAGCTGGGTGACTCTGAGAATTCCATCGTGTAGAAGGGGAAGTTTTCTTGTCCTCAGGAATCAGATTTGTTATCTAGTAGTTGTCCTCAGCTCTCTGAATAGGCAAGTAGTCATGACAGTTGCCTTTTTTTTTTCTTTTTTTTTTTTTTTTTTCTTTTTTTTAACCTTTCAAAGGGCCAGGGCCCAAAACCTGGTGCGTTCTCTCTCTCTCATCATGGTGGATGCATCGCTAGGAACAATACAATGCTTAGAACAAATAGTGAGTATTTGTCTTGTCTGGTTGGATTGTATTTGTGGTTATGAATCTCTGTTACTTTAAAACAGCAGTCATCACATGTAATGTCTTTGTTGTCTGAAGTCTACCCTCCTTTGCTTTTCCCTGCTTGTTTTGTTACATTTCTTTTCCAGATCTCAGAGTTTATGCAGAAAGATGAGATAAAACCTGCTGTGATCCAGCTGCTTTGGGAGCGGTTCACAGAAAAATCGCAGTGCTCACCGCTGGAACGCCGCGCAGCTGTGATGCTGCTGGGGATGATGGCACGGTGAGCCCAGGGCCCGTGTGATCCTGCGAGTGGGAGGATGCAGAGGGAGGTAATCTTGAGTGAACAACCGTGGGTGCTGCATCAGCTGATCCTTGGTTCTGCAGCCTCAAAAATAATAACCAGATCATGGGGTAATGAAGCTTGGAATTAAACACAGTTTTGCTGGGTTCCAGCAGCACAATTTCTGAATAAGTGTGATGGCAGTACCTTCTTTGTGTTCTGAACGTCCATCTCATCTCAGGGTTTATCATGCCACAGTTCAGCACTTTGTGCGTGTTCTGATAAGAACTGCAAGAAGCTGTTGAACAGAGATGCCTCAAGCCTTAGTATGAAGGGAAGTGAATCCACTTCCCTTTGTGTGGGCAAACAGATCGTAATTGCACTCTAATTTATTTAGCTTAAATAATTTATAGCTTAATTTTCTTCATTTCCCCACCTAGTAGCCCTTGGGCATTTATCTTACCTGCTAATTTCTTCTTGCTCTTCCTACTTCTGTCCCTTGTCAGTTCAAAGTAGACCTGGATGATGATGGCCTTAAAGGTCTTGGCTCTACAGTAAGAGCCATTTCTGGAGCTTACAGGCAGTTTCACAATTTGTGTATTAGTTACTTCTCTCATGATATTTCTACCACTCCATTCCATGTACATGCAGTATAATTGGAAACATGAATTCAAAGTTAATATACTCCCTAAAATCATGGGATGTCCACACAACTGTAGACTTTTTGGGGCATCCCATAAGGGAATATCTGGGGCATCCTGTGTCAAGTCCATGGATATGTGTGAGAAATAAAAACAGTATTTCCTTCTCTAGAAATTTGCTAAAGGGAATCATTTTGCTTTTGTCTTAGAGATGCCAATTATGATTGTTATTAGAATCTCTTTTTAAATACACAAGATTCTGTTCTTACTCTCTTCAAGCAGTTAACTGTATACTCTGCAGACCTCGTCTAGTGTCACAGGATGAAAGGGCGTGCGGGGTTGTGTTTTCTTTTTGGCCACTCCCAGCTTCCCTCACCCTGCCCCAACAGGGTAGAAAGTGCTACCTTTTACCCATCCTGAGCTGCTGGACTCTTTCCTGCTTTGCAAAGTTTTTCTTACCCGTGTAAGTTTCACTCCTTTTTGACAATAAAGAACAGCAAAGCATCTCCTTTCTTTTCAAAGGGACATTATGCCCAGTTTTGCTCAATTTGGAGAACCACATATGGAGTATAGATTATTCTGGCTTCTGTGGAACATGTCTTACTGCTCCTATAGCTGTATTTTGAGTCACTGGATTTTTTTATTTTTTCCCCTACTTGAATGACTGTTTTCTGTAAGGCACCAGGAGTGTTTCTCTTGGTTATGGATATTTACTGTAAAGTTTCATCAGCGCCTCATGTAATGCTCCTGTCCCTTCTGTTCCACAGAGGGAAGCCAGAGATCATAGGTAGCAACCTGGATGTTTTGGTGACAGTAGGGCTGACTGAGAAGGTGTGTGAAGACTATCGCTTGGCGGAAGAAGTATGCAATGCCATCTCCAAACTTGCCAGTAACTCTAAGGTAAGGCTCTTAGTTTGCCCTTGCAGTCACAGTAACAGTTACCAGAAACAGAGAAGTAGGGAAAGGAGTTTATGTTGAGAAGAGAGAATTTTTACCCTTGGGGATTTTGCTTTTGATTTTTCAAATGAGGTAGGTTGAGACCCTTCAGCAGCACTGTCTGGAAAGTTTATCACACATCAGTGAACATGCAATAAAAATATTTTCATTAGGCAACTGGCTGAATTCAAATTAGAAAAGAGTTCAGTGCACAAGAAAATCTGTTTTCTTTCCAATTCTCTTCTTCAGACTCCCCATTCTAAGCTGATTTGTGTCTCCTCAACCATGAAGCCCTTTCCTCTACTGATATTTTCTGGTGTTGTGATTCCTTTGCTCTCTCTATTAATTGATATTTGGGAGTTGTCGGCTGTACAGCTGAATATAAAACATGACATGTTTTCAAACCCATTCATGGTGTAACTGGTGGCCTATCAGATGGTTTATTTGTTGAAGAGCATTTTATACTTTCTAATGCACTTGAGGGAAAAACTTTTTTTTTTTTTGACTCAAGCATTTAGGGTATTTTAATTCAGGAGGTCTAGCATGAAAGCAGCCCTCCTTCACACAGCACGGTCCTTCTGGTTTTGCCTCTTCCACTGGGGACATTACTGCAGGACCTCCATGAATTGTATGTTACAGCACTCTGAATTACAACTATCTTCAGAACATTTAAATTTTAGGTTGATTTAACCCTGTAGTTATTTCTGTGAGAAGGGACTGATATTTGGATAATTGTAGCTCTTCTGCCCCTGCCCCAAACCAGAAGTTCAGTGTGGGGAGTAAAATTGCAGTAAATTGAGAAACTCAGTTTCCAGCTACTGAAAGCTGACAAATCTCAAGTAGTAGCTTGTTTTAATCAAGTATATCTCAATCAGGCAGCCATAGGTGTGTTGGAGTATTCCAGGCATGTTGTTCTTGGTTTAGTAGTTCTCCAGGTTATCTTATTCCCAAGCTTATATGTAGTGGGTGTGATACAGAGAACTCGTATCTGCATACGTGTGAGGTGATGTTGGATCCAGAGCTATCCTCTGTTAATCCTAGTGATGATATTTTGCTTTTAAGTGAAGCCCTATGGTTCTGGAGTACCCAGAGGCAAGGGCATCTTGTTGCTTTACCACTGATTACTCTAAAGATGGTCTAAAGGTCTCCCTCTTTCTTCATTCATTATGGAGAATGAAGGAGCAAAATAATATCAGATTTAGAGTAATTTTGAGATTTCAAGAGTTATTTTGATTTAAGGTAAAGTAGTGGAACTGTCTGGCTTGGCTTGGAATCATGCTTTGGCCAAGATTTAAATCTGCCCAGTACCGCCACAATGTCTTGAAATGTGATGGTTATGTCTCTGCTGTGTGTTGAGTTGCAGAGCAGTGCTGGATGTCCCTGCCATGGCCTAACAGGCCTTTGACTGAGATGGTGCACACAGCAAAAATTAAGTGCTGGGGAGGGCATGAGGGTGTTCTGTTGTGTGGTGGGAGTAACTCATCTCTCTCTGCAGCCAGGAGAGGGGAAGAACAACGTCCCTTTTCGACTGCCGCAGGGACATGCACTGTTTGGGTGCCTGAGTGAGGCTGTGAGTAATGGTGAGCTCAAGTCAGCAGCAGGTTTGGAGGAGGTGGAGCTGGGCTGCAGGACAGCCTGTGTTGTTGCTGTTCCGTGTGGTACACGGCTTCCTTTTCTCATCAGGCTTTGTCCAGCCAAGCAGTCACTGGATCCCCTTCATGGAGGCAGCAGTAACGCTCATCTACCAGCTAGCAGAAGGGCCAGAGGAGGTATGTGCTCACATTCTGCAAGTGTGCAGCCAGAAGACTCTGGAGAATCTGCAGGAGGCTGATGGACAGAAAGAGGGTGAGGAAAAAAGCTGGTCAGGAAAATCTGTACCCATGGTTTCTGGTGTTGTGAATGGGTGGTCTGGGATAACTGTGGGAGGAGAACAGAGTTGAGGGGTTAGTGGAGATGGTGGCATGGAAGGATGTGAGTGCTGTGAAGGGATCTGTGGAGCGTGGAAGTGGGTTATGCAGTTACTGCAGTTTGGCAGTAACTGATGTGTGTAGAGTCCAAATCAACACTGAACTGTAGTAATTTCTCTCTTCTAGAACCAGAAGCTTCTCCTAGCAGAGTCTCTGATGATGCTAGCAGTCTCCCTACATTCCTGCTGGTGCACCTGGTGTCCCTTGTGGGACAGGTGGCACTGCAGCAGGTAGCATATTTGGAGGTGTCTGTGAGTGCAGAGCTGCGCAGACGCCGCATCCTCAGGGAGGAGCAGAAGACCAAGAAGGACAAGAAGCATTCTGACAGCAGCATGAAAAAGCAGAGACCTCGGGTGAGAACAACTTAGTTGTTGGATTTTTTTT